>JAXQQM020086050.1:0-287441 GCA_034641835.2 Pinus albicaulis | reverse complement strand
CTGGCTGACTGAGAGCACCTGAATAACGAGCATCCATTTCTCTCTGACCTAGATCGTGGAAAGAAAACGTATCTATATCATCGATTTAGAGATCTATAGAGTATCGGTATAGCTAGCTAGAGTAAGAGAAGAGATAGAGGTATAGCTAGGGAAAGAGGTAAAGAGGGATGAGGATGAGGATGAGGATGGAGGTAGGGTAGAGAGTAGAGAAAGAGGAAGCCATTCCCACAAAGAAGCCAATCACTGCATGCACTAGCTAGCCCCCTCCGTTTCTTTCATTTAGTGCACGAATCCGTCCGTCGTTAACATAAACAATTCACAGAAGCCCCGTTCACCCACTAACAGCATAAAGATTGCATTATAGACGTGAATATCCCACACACAATAAGCTAAGCAACTTCTAGCAAGCTTTTCCCTTTCTTTGTATTCAATCTCTTCGAGCGAACAATCAGCCCTAATAAACACATGTTCAACCACTCCAGGGGTGGTGGATATGTCAATTGGGATTGTACGGGAAATAGTAGCCAAATTACCCTCCGTAACCACGTCTTCAATATAAACCGGATTTGGGCCACTATGAGAAGCCACCAAGCAAGATGGCGCAAGATCCAAATGAGGAAGTTCGGGAAGAAACGACGACCTATGATGGAAATCTAAACAGATGGGAATTCAATTTTTATCTGTTTTTGGTGACTCTGAATTAATCATAAGACAAATTAAGAATTGGTGCCAAACTAAACATTCCAAATTGAGATCTTATAGAAATGAGGTGTGGCATTTAGTTGAGAATTATTTTGAGGCTTTTAATTTACAGTTTATTCCAAGAGAAGAGAACAGAATGGCAGATTCATTGGCAGTTGCAGCTAGCACATTTAAACCACCAATTAATCCAAGATTGAGATATGAAATGAATTAAGATACAGGCCTTCAATCCCTGATAATGTAAAACATTGGCAGGTTTTTGAGGATGATGAACAAATTAATCAGTGTTTAACAATGATTGGAAGTTTTGAAGATAGTCAAATTGATTTAGAAGTTGATGAAAGTGGTCAAAGTGATATGTCCAAAAATCTGAAACATTCAATTGGTGATCAGAAGATAATTCAGTTGAAAGATAATATTTTTCCCAGAGGCCTGGTACCTCTTGAAAGATTATTTGATGCTAATGATGTGTCAATGAACCAGAAAAAAGTATCCCAAGATGGAGAAATGGAGGACTGCAATTTAGGGACTCCACATGAGCCTAAATTAGTCAAATTGTTTAGAGGAGTTCCCAAGGAGTACAAAGAAAGGTATGTAAACCTTTTTAAACAGTTCATGGACTTATTTGCATGGTCATATGAAGATTTGAAAACTTATGATTTGGATATTATTCAACATAAAATACCACTGAAAGATGGGGTTAAACCACACAAGTAGAAGCTCAGACAAAATAACCCATTATTACTGGCTCCAATTGAAAAAGAGGTGAAAAAACTTTTGCAAGCCAAAATCATAGTTCCACTAAGATATTCAGATTGGGTTTCGAATCTGGTACTAGTCAGGAAGAAAAATGGAGAGATAAGATTATGTGTGGATTTCAGAAATTTGAACAGAGCTTCTTTAAAAGATAACTATCCTTTACCCAAGATGGATTTTGTTCTGCAGAAAGTAACTGGAGCATTCAGGTTATCCATGGTTGATGGTTTTTCTGGGTATAATCAGGTGGCTGTGGAGAAGGAAGATCAAAAGAAGACTGCTTTCACCACACCTTGGGGAACATTCATGCATGCCAGGATGCCATTTGGCCTCATGAATGCAGGAGCAACTTTCCAAAGAGCAATGGATATTGCTTTTGTGGGTGACAAATTTGTAGTTATTTATCTTGATGATGTTACTATTTTTTCAGGGTTTGATGATGAACACTTAGAACACTTGAAGAAAGCTTTCTTGAAATGCAGAAAATTTGGATTATCATTAAATCCCAAGAAATCTTTGTTTGCTTTAGAAGAAGGTAAGTTATTGAGCCATATAGTTTCAAAACAAGGAGTAAAGATTGACCCTGCAAGGGTTGAAGCTATACAGACAATTCCACTGCCTAGAAGTAAAAAGGACATCCAAAGGTTTCTGAGAAAAATCAATTTTCTGAGAAGATTTGTTCCAAATTATGCTGAAATTGTCAAGAGAATAACAGATATGTTAAAAAAGAATGCTGAGGTAAAATCGGATAAAGATGCAAGAGAATCATTCAGTAGAATTAAAGAAGCTCTCCAAGAAGCTCCTGTCTTAATCAGTCCAGATTATTTAAAACCTTTTCAGGTCTTCTCATTTGCATCAGCTTCTACTATTGCTGCTGTATTATTACAAAAAAATGAAGAGGGTAGTGAGCAAACTGTAGCCTTTTTCAGCAAGTTCCTCAGAGATGCAGAACTGAAGTATAATATCTTGGTGAAACATGTATATGCTTTAGTAAAATCATTAAAGGCTTTCAGAACTTATATACTTCATTCTCAAATAGGATGACAATCTAAATCGGATAAAAGGCTTGACAATCAAATGGATTGGGGAAAAAAAAAGGAAGGAGGGAGAGGTACTAAAAAGGATCGAACTGGAGATAGCCCAACTAAATGAATCTGACCTGATGGGGTTCCGATCAAGTGTTACCAAAGAGCATCTCATAGCCCTCGAAGCTACCAGAACAAAGCTCTTGTGCCAAAAAGAAGCTGATTGGCAACTTAAAAGCAGGGCTATTTGGCTACAGGCTGGTGATGAAAACACCAAATTCTTCCGGCAGCATGCAAATGGTCGAAGGAATTGCAACACGATTTAAGAACTTACTGACTAGCATGGTTTTGTGGCTCGCACTCATCTGCAACTCCTGGATATGGGTATACAACATTTTTCCAAGTTATACAGAGCCCCTCTACATTTTAACCTTCCGGAGATCATGCACATCACCAGGTCATTCTCCAGATCTGTGGACCAAGATCAGGGGGAGGATCTCATCGCAATGGTCACCAAGGGTGAGATAGAAGGGGTACTAAAATGGTTCAAAAAAGATAAAAGCCCTGGACCGGATGGTTGGCCCATAGAATTCTTCCTGCACTTTTTTGAGCTAATGGGTAATGACCTCCTTCTTGCTATTGAAGATAGCCGTGTTCAGGGAAGGATCTATGATGGTTTCAATTCAACGCTCATTGCTCTCATACCTAAGTTTGATCATCCTACCACTTTTCAGGGCTACCGACCCATATCCCTCTGCAACTGTATATACAAGATTATATCAAAAATTATTGCAAATCGCATCAAACCCATTTTATCTTCACACATTGCCAAAGAACAATTTGCTTTTCTCCACCATAGGCAGATCCATGAAGCCATCGATACAGCTCAAGAAGCCCTACACTCTATCAAATCCAAAAATCTCAAGTCTACCATCCTTAAAATTGATCTCGCAAAGGCTTTTGATCAGGTCAATTGGAGCTATCTCCACCTCATCCTTATTCAAACTGGATTTCCCCCTACTTTCATTAACTGGATTATGGGGTGTATCTGCCATGCATCTTTCAGCATACTCTTAAATGGCACCGCATCAGATTTCTTTCATGTGGGACGGGGTTTGCGTCAGGGGTGCCCTCTATCACCACTGCTTTTTGTCCTTGTTATGGAGGGCCTCTCTGTGCTTATCAAACTGGCTAAAGCAGATGGGGTCCTTCACGGTCTCCATATTAATGAGATTATGCATCTCACACACCTTTTATTTGTGGATGATGTTCTTATTTTTCTTGATGGTTCTTGTCAGGACTCCACTCAATTTGGGAAAATTCTTCAAAGGTTTTGCAGAGCGACGGGTATGGCCCCTAACAACTACAAATCCACTATTATCATGACAAGATGCACTGCTCAGGAACAAGGTGTTGCCTTGGCACTATTTGCCTATATTCACAACAACATTGGGGATGGACTGAAATATCTGGGTTTCCATTTAAAACCTAAAGACTATCAAATCAAAGATTGGAACTGGCTCATTGCAAAAGTGGAATGCAGAATCAATGTATGGTACCATCGATGACTCTCTAGGGTTGGTCGACTGGTCTTAATTAAATCTGTATTTGAGGCCATCCCTGTCTACTGGATGTCTCTTGCTTGGATTCCAATCGGAGTCACTGACTGCATTAAAAGAATATGCAGACATTTCTTGTGGAGAAATAAGGAAAAGGACAACACCTTTGCTTGGATTGCTTGGGATCGAATCAACAGACCCAAACAGTGGGGTGGTTGGGGTATCAAGGAACTCCACCTTTTTTCGACTGCTCTAGCAGCAAAAATGTGTTGGCACCTAATCTCTGGTCACAGTCTCTGGAAAGAGGTCGTCACTGCAAAATACATTGCTCCCAGGAACACCCTTGATTGGATTAGGGGCAACATTCTGCAAACCCCTGGAGCCTCCATTATATGGAAAGCCATCACAAAGGCTGCTCCTCTTATTTGAAGAGGGCTCTCTTGGCAAATTGGTACTGGAGCATCTGTTAGAGTGGGCATGGATTCGTGGGTGGGCAGCGGGGAATACTATAAGCTACCTGTTTGGATCATTGAGCATTTGGCCAATAGGGGGATTCGATACCTTGCGCAGATATCAGACCCGGCTCGCACGGATTGGCAATCACAAATTTGGTATCGGCTTTTGATCTGGACATTCCTCGGGCTGGTCTGCATGCCTGGGCAAAATATATCAGAGCATTACAAGCATCGCACATCCGATTGACAGATCAGGAGGACCAACTGATCTGGGCTATCTCTCCTAAAGGCATCTACACTCCTAAAATCGGATATATGACACTCTGCCATTACAAGGAACCTCAAGAAAAACTCTGGTGGTGGCAGACAATTTGGAAACTAAAGGCTCCACACAAAAATCGACTACTGTTCTGGTGCATTCTTCAGCATTGCCTCCCCACAATGGAAAATCTTCATCGCCGTGCTATTCACGGTCCCTCAAGATGCTGCTACTGTCTGACTCATGAGGAAGATGCCGCGCACCTATTCCTGGAATGCCCAACTATTCAGCGTATTTGGAAACTAGTCACACACGGTCTTGGTTGTCTATTATACTGGCGGGGGATTTCAATCTTGGAAGCCTGGACAAATTGGTGGCAGCTACTTCCACTAAGCTGCGAAATCTTCCTTTGATCTTTGCATGGGAAATATGGATAAACCGCAACAAACACACATTTGAAAATCAACAGGTGAATGGTGATTGTATCTGCACTGTGATCTTGGCTACCTATAGACTGATACCTGACGATGACAATCAACAACCTGTGAAGCATGACATTCCTGAAATAATTGATCACACTCGGCTTTGGGCCTATTTTGATGGCGCGGCCAACCAACAGGGATGTGGGGAGGGGGGGGGGGGGGGCTATACTTCATCTTAAGATAGGATTAGGCCCGGGAACAAACAATTTTGCCGAACTTCAATGTTTAAGACTCCTTCTGGTTTTTGCCCAGGAAAAAAACTGCAACACCCTTCAGATTTTTGGCGACTCTCTTATTGTGATTAACTGGTTCAACTCACATGCACAGTGTCACATGCACACACTTACTGCTTTACTGAGGGAAGTTCATCATCTCAAATCACTATTTGAATCCATCTCTGTCACTCATATTTACAGGAATAGGAACAAAGTGGCATACAAACTTTCCAAAGAAGCTGCAGAGCTAAACTGGGGTGCTTGGCTCATCACTGAACACATTGGTGCACAGGTGTACAGATACTTCCATAGACCCTTCATCGAGGATATCCGAGATATGAGGGCAGTTGATATATGACTGCAGTTTTTGACTCTATCTATCTTGGGAACTTATTTTTGTTTATGATATTGATACTATATATTCGGCAGCTATTCATATGATTGTAAATAAATAGTTTCTTTTTTGTTTATTTTGACAAGTAAGTTATGCACCAAACTTACTGCGGAAACAGGCAACACACTGTTCTTTTTGTACTATCTCTGACTATACATGAAGTCAGTATTATTTACTTGCATCATACTTGACAACATACTCAGTAAAATGTAACATGTAATTTTTCTACTTAATGAAAGATTACGAATTTTTCCTTTGTGAAAAGCATATGTGCCTAATTCTGCTGTAAAGGATGTGCTAGTACAGAGTGATGTGGAAGGAAAAAGAGGAAAATGGATTGCCAAAATCCAGGAATATGACTTGGATATCAAACCAACAAAGTTAGTCAAACGACAAGGACTAGCCAAATTGCTGACAGAATCTAATTTCCAAGCTTTGGGAATTAGTTTACTTGCGCCTGTAGATGAAGTAACTAAAGAAACAGATCAGATTAAGGCAAAGTCAGCAATTAAGTACAAATTTCTCTATTCAGGCTGGTATAAGGATATCATTCATTATCTCTGTTTCTTTTCTTGTCCTCCTTCAATAAATAGAGCTAAGTACAGAGCTCTGAAACTCAAAGCTCAATCTTATGTTATAATTGAAGCTAAGTTGTATTGGAAAGATCTTGCTGGTGTATTGTTGTTATGTTTGACAAAAGAGGAAACCATGGAGGTGATTAAAGAATATCATGAATGCTTGTGTGGAGGTCAATACAGCTGGAAGGTAACTGCTCATAAGATTCTTAAATCAGGTTTTTATTGGCCCTCTTTATTTGTTGATGTATACAGAACTGTTAGAAGTTGCCAGAAATGCCAATTGTTTGCAGAAAAGAAAAGACTAGCTCCTTTACCACTTCTTCCTGTATTTATTGAAGAACCTTTCAGACAATGGGGATTGGATTTCATTGGAGAGATTAATCCACCATCAAGTGGGCAGTTTAAGTATATTCTAACTGCTACTGATTATTTTACAAAATGGGTAGAGGTAGTTCCTACTAGAAAGGCAAATGATTTGGTTGTGATGAAGTTTTTGGAGAAGAATATTTTCAGTAGATTTGGATGTCGGTTAAAAATTGTAACTGACAATGCTCAGGTTTTCAATTCAGTCATGTTCATAAATTTTTGTCAGACTTTTAATGTAATATTATCCCACTCCACAGCATATCATCCTCAAGGAAACGGATTAGCAGAATCATCTAATAAAACATTGGTGAAAATATTGAAGAAAACAATCAATGAGAATCAAAAGGATTGGAATTCAAAGTTGTTTTTTGCTTTATGGGCAGTAAGGATGACTACTAAAAGATCCACTAGTAAGTCTCCATATGAATTGGTATATGGTGCTGAGGCTCTGTTTCCTACTCAGCTAGCAAGACCAGTAATTTCTTTTCTTCAAGACTCTCAAGAGGAACCTAATGCCTTGATCAGAATACTAAACCATGTGATAGAATTAAATGAAAGCAGAAATAAAGTCAGAGACAATTTGATCATTTATCAGGAGAAAATGAAATCTATTTTTGACAGAAAGGCAAGAGAAATCATGTTTCAGACTGGAGATCTAGTATTAAGATGGGATACCAAGAGGGAAGAGAAAGGGAAACATGGCAAATTTGATCCTTAATGGTATGGTCCTTATAAAATATCTGAAGTCAGATCAAACAACACTTTCATGCTGGAAAATCTTGATGGAGAAATAGTAGAACTACCTGTAAATGGGCAGTATCTAAAACATTATTTCCAACACTAAAGGCAGTTAGTTTACTATTGTACATATTCAGTTTCATCTCACTGTATATTGCTCATCAAGCAATTTTTGACTCCATGCCCAAAGTGAAGGCACTGATTTGTGGGTTCTTAGTGTTTCGTGGCAAAAAACACTATCCCTAGGTGGAGCCAGATGTTGTGGATCATAGTCGTTTCCTTTTGTTTTTCAAATATTTGAAAAAATAAAAATATAAAATGTGGGAAAATATTGAAGTCTCATACTTTAGCATAAAAAAGATTTATGTTCGTTAAAGTTTAAGTTTAAATATTTAAACTTTATAACTGCGGGTTTGTATTAAAGGTTAAATAGTGATTGGTTTGAATGGCAGAAAGCACCGATCATCAAAATCTTTATTGAAAAGTCCAACCCGCGGGCACAACTAGCGTGACAGATCACAGGAGGAGTGCCTCCGCAGTTGACCGGGTTGACTGTGGGGACAATGGAGATCAACGACGGAGATCGAATGGGGGGGCACCAGCCGAAGTTTTCTTCCGTACCTCGAGAGCCCCCGCAGAGACGTAGGAAGCTGAGTTGCTCACAACTGTCTTCCACGTCAAGCAGAGTTAACGGCTTGCTGGCGCATCTTGTCAGCATTTAATTCAAAACCCGCGCCACCTATTTAAAGAATTTTTTGTCTATTTTTCAAATTTACTTGTGAATTGCTGTGTTGCACCGCGTTTGAGCTCTCCGCCACCTGCAAAATTTGACCACCCTGTAAACAGTTTTCCACGTAAGCTTTAACCATGGCTAAAAGGTCATCCCTATTAGGTTCAACCAGCTATATCCCTCTCATGGATACTGAGAGGGATATTCAAGATACCTTCTGTTCAGTAATTCACCTCCCCTTTTACCACCAAGTTATTTTGAATGCTAATGCCTCTCCTATATATTCTGCCATGATCAAGTCTGGAGTCTTGTCTGCATGCATTCCTAAAACCCACCTTTTCCCTGAATTCATCTATTGGTTGGTGTCTGTTACGTATCCCGGGAAGTGTTTTGTCATGAATTCCCAAGGAGAAATGTTTTGCAGGTGTCTACCCTATTAATCTGCCAGGCCTTGTGCTATCCTAAGTCGGAGTCATCTATTCAATTTTCTGACGATTCACTGGTTCAGTATTATGATAATCTTGTAGGAGAAGAATTCAATGAGTTCATGTTTCATTTGAAGCTTGACATGAAGCAGTTTCAGCCAGATTGCAAGGTATTTGATATGGGGGTTTTTGATGCTGAGACTTGTCCAATATTGAGTCATATTGCAAAAATTTTGGGTAAGGATGACGATAATGCAGTTGATAAATCAGTTCTAGGAATGTTTGCCATGATGATGAAGCCAGGAATGGTGCTGGATATTCCATCATATTGGCAGGAAACAGTCAACTCACAACTGATGAGCCTCTCATTAACAGGTTCCTTTAAATTTCCTTCATTAATTGTATATTTGTTCTTATACCAGAATGTGGAAGAGTTCATGCATTTAGGCCTAAATATTATGGGTGTAAATAAAATAAGACAATCAGTGATATTCTGGATAGATGTAGTTAAGAGGGAGCAAAATGAGGCTGGGTTGTTTGATTTTGCTAGTTATTACATGCCAACTGCATATAAAATATTGAATGGAAGTCCTCCTCCCTGTTTCCTACCTAAAGCTCAGGAGTTTTTGCATTTAGGAAACAATTGTAAATATGGAGACTGGTTTGTTTTTGATGAATATTTTGAAATAAGGCTATATGGAGCAAGTGTTGAGCCTTACAGACTCCCAACTTTTGTGCCAATGAGGCTTTTTGCTTTAGAATTCATTAGACAGAGTCTAAATGTTGATCAAGTTCATTTTGTGCCTATGAAGAAAGGTCACATGTACAAATTAATTATGGTTGTAGGCCCTTTCATGGTAAATATGAGACAGGCATTTGATGAAGTGACAAAACTGTTAGATGCCATGCAGATGTTATTAGGAGAAAGTTGGGATTATGACCCAGATAGTGTTATTTCAAATAGAAGGATTGAGAATGGATATTCTGCTTTCATTCATGAAAGTAGGCCAGAACAAGAAAAGATAGCATGTAAAGAAGTAAAGAACTCAGTAGATGCTAACATTCAAATTCCTATTATAGCAGAGAAAACAGCTAAAAGAACCAAGGAAATGGTGATTGATCTAGATGATGAGGAGCAGGGGGCCATGAAGAGAACAAAAATTACTGAAGATCCTGCATCTACTGCTCCTGGTTTTTCTTTGCATTTGGGAGAAGAACAAAATGCTCCTGCCTCACCCAGGAATCATGAAGCTTCTCATGAACAGGTGCCCTTGATTAAACAGATGTTTTCACAAATTGAAGAAAGAAATCAGAGGATGAAGGCCAGCATGGAGGCCCAAGCTTAACATCAAATTACTACTGAACAAACAAGGTTGTTAACTGTAATGGATCTTGAAAAAGATAAGTTTAGAATTGCCCTCTCACATCCTACAGATATGTCAATTGGTCCTTCCAGCAATTTCAACACTATTAATGTGACTGTGGATGTAAAGAAGATTCCTCTAATTGATAAAATGAGCTTGCATATGCAAACAAGTCAATTGATTGTAAATGACCTCACAAAGACTAATGCAATGGCAATAAAGGCAGAGAATATGTTTGGCAAAGTAATTAAACAACTGAAGTTAGAAAAGGCTAACTCAATAGCCTTAACTATTCAAAATGAAGAATTGAAGAAGATTATTATAAAAACTGGCGTAGACCCTGTTAATCAACGTTGTCATTGATGTCAATGTGGCATTGACTGAGATGTCAATATTCTTGAGAACACTGGTTCTAGATGATGATGCCATGACTCTTGGTTGACTAGGATACTGTCAATGAAGATGTCAAGTCACGAAGAAGTCAAACCACTAATGAAGGAAGCCCTAAGTATTTGATCTAATGTTGCATGCACTTGATGATCTAGATCTTAACCAATGATGTCACATGATGATGTCATACACTTGGATGATACTTGATGATGACTTATGATGATCATGGTTGGAGATCATTTGAGGGTTGGAAGACTATTTTGAAGTTCTCCTAATAATGCTGCACTATAACATATCACTGCACCATTATGTGATGACATGAGTGATGCACTCATTGCTGGACATTACCATGATGATGTGGATGTCCTACATGTTCCTATGATGATGAAGAGCCAAATAATGGAGAACACAAACAATGGAGAAGCCAAACAAAGAAGCCATACTGTCCTAATCATCTTCTGCACTAAAGATTTGACTCCAATCTGAAAATTAGTTTTGGGCCGGCTTGGAGGCATCTTTTCTAATGAATCTATACCATCTTAAGAGGATTTCCCTCTTTCTAACAAATATCCTCAACTCTTAACTCCGACATCCTAAATGAATTTTTAAGTTAGAAAAATATTATTTTTTGGCCAGCCGACCTACATTCACACATTCATGTCGGCCTCCCTCCAAACAGACGTGTCCTTTCAAATTTGGCAAACCACTATAAATATGTGGACAAACTTTTCATTTCAGAGACAAAATTTCGAATATTCATCTCTGAGATTTTCGGATGGGCAGAATATAAAAGGGTCGGATTTCAATACAGTTAAGTCTTGGACACTTGTTTAGCTCAGATTGCTGACCTGTAGGGATGCATCGAACCTGTGGGATAACAACAAACCAGTGAAATAATTACACTACATACAGCTACCTGTGGAGCTCATTTCAAGCTCAGATTACAGACTGTGGTGTGTGGACAGTCACAAGATCCGAAAATTGCAGTCTACAAATATAATCTGGGACCTGTGACAAATTGGAGGCTCAGATCTGCACCTCGGATTAGTGATAGTAGTCCTGTGACCCAATTAGCTTTGAAAGCTATTCTTTGAAGAATTTTGTAGCAGCACTTGGAGCATTATTAAAACACTTCTTGGAACACTGAAGCAGCATAATTGAGATCCTTGTTGAAGCATTATTTGGGGTATAATTGAAGCATTTTTGAAACAGCGTGGGAGCTCTACTAAAATCTTGTTGAAGACATTTTTTTGCAGAAGCAGCTCATAGAGTTTGTAAAGTACAACTAAAGCACTCTTGGGCAGATTTTGTGAAGATAGGAACCAGACTTTGAAGACATTTTGGAAATCCTAGTTGAAGCTTCTTGGAGACCTTTGGAGCAGAGTTACAGTAGAAGAGAAGTCTTGGTAAAGTATTGAATAGACCTAACTATAATTGTTGTAACAGAATTGCAGCATTGTTTGATGAGTTCCATGGAGTAGCTCTAATGAAGTGTCTTGAAGGTTTATTGAAAATACCTTATTGAGCTGTCCTTGAAGGAGTCTTGGAGCAGATATTGTAGTCATTAAAGCAACCCTTGAAAGGATTTTGAAGCAACATTTTGTAGACATTTTGAAAGTCCTAGAAGCAGCTAGAAGCAGACTTGGGTTGGCATTGAGGGCAGATTGAAGGATTATCTTTGGAACTTGTAAAGACTTCCTTGGAAGACTAATCTTGCTGTATTTGGAGACTAATTGTATTAGTCCATTGGAGCAACCTTTGAAGACCATTTTAACATCTTGGTGTAGACTTCTTGGTGGAAGTTTTGATATACATCTTGAGGAGGATTTGGAGTAATCTTGAGATATCCTTGAGCAAGCCTTGAAGACATATTGAAGATCTTGAGGAGATAATGTTGAAGACAATGATGCATTGATAAAGCCATCATGAGGTAACTTGAAGAAAGTGTTGAGTATGATGAAGAGCAGCGGTGACACCTTCTACGAAGAAAAGGTTGTCATTGATGACGTGATGTGTAGATTACAATGAAGAGTAAGCTGAAGATTGTCAGGGCTCGTTGAAGAAGACATTGGGAGCCGTAAGTATAACCAAATATATATTGACGAAATGAAGCAGGAGGTTGGAGCCTCATAGAGACAAGGTTGGTGCCTTGGAAGATAAGGGTTGGAGCCCTTGAGGTTGGTGCCTTGGAAGATAGGGTTGGAGCCCTAGAGGATAGGAGTCCTCAAGAGACTAGGTTGGAGGCTGTACCAGATATAGGGTTGGAGCCCTTGAGGTTGGTGCCTCAGAATTGACAAAGTCGAAGCCTTGGAAGTCAAAGTCGGTGCTTGGAAAATACAGGTTGGAGCCTGGGAAATCTAAGAATTGTGTCTTCATCTAGGGTTGGAGCCCTACATATATTGTACTTGATTTATTGTAAAGAAGAAATTAATAAAAGCATTTATTCTTATTGTTCATTTTGTGTTCTAAATATAAGTGATCTAACTGGTAAAATTAACAATTGAAAAGAAATACTGATTCACCCCCCTCTCAGTGTTTCCAACAATTGGAATCAGAGCCAGTAGCTTCACTAAAAGCCTAACAGCTTGAAGGTTGATCATTAGAACACAAATGGCAAAGCCAAGAAAGAATGTCTCCAATCCTCCTAAAGACATGTCTTCCTCAACCATGGAAATTGAAGTAAATCTATTTGCGAAGGCTCCATTGTTCAATGGAAGCTTTGATATATGGGTGGCAAGAATGAGGAATTTCTTGAAGACTCAAGGAATTGAAGTTTGGAAATCAGTGATTACTAATGACACATTTGAAAAATGTTCGTTAGCAAAAGTCATATGGGACAAACTTCATGATCTTCACTCAAAAGGAGCGTTGACAATGATCTCTAGTCAAGAAGATGATGGAAAACAAGAAAGAAGTCCAGAATTCGTTAAGGAAGCTGAAGATAAGAGAGATGACAACAAGGCTAAAGAAGACCTAGAAGATGAAGAGAATAAAGAAGACTTTGAAGAAGATCTCTTGAATAAACTTATGGCTTCCATGGAAGAGATTCACTGTTTGAAAAAGGAAAATGAGGAACTTAAGAAGAAAACGCAAAATGGTAACCAAGAAAAGACAAGGAAGGAAGTTGACTTTGTCAAGCTTCAAGTACAAGAAAGAGATGAGGAGCTTGCCAAACTTAAAGAGGAATTTCTTCAAAACAAAAGAAAGCATCATGAAGAAGTCATATCTATGGCAAGTCAATTGGATAAGACAAAGAAAAGGGAAGAAACTTTGTCAAGCCACCTTTAACAAAGACTTAAGAGCTTGAACAGTCTTGAAGCAGAGATTGGTCAATACAAGGAAGAGGTCTCCTCTCTTAGATCTCAACTAGAAGAAGCAAGGAAACAAGCGCAAGGAGCTAAGAAGGTGATGGAAACTTTGGCATTCATAGAAGGACAAGTTAATGAAGCAGAAAAGGAGAGAAACACCATGATATGCCAACTAGACAAAAAGGATGAAGAAATCTTGAAACTAAAATCAGACATCAATCTTCTCAAGGCCGAAACATGTGAAGCTACAAGAATAAAAGAAGAAATGGAGAGCAATCTAGCAAAGGAGAATGAAGAAGTCTTCATAATGAAATCAAATGTCATCTCCCTTAAAATCGAAGCACATGAAGCAACAAGAATGATGGAAGAAATGAAGAAGCAACTAGTTATGAAAGATGAAGATTGTGAAAAGTTGAAAGGAGAAATTGTCTTTCTTAAAAAGGAAGTTGACTTTCTGAATAAGAACTTGAAAAGCTCTCAAACCCTAGATGACATCCTAAGTCATAAAAGTCTCCCCTTGATAAATCAGGTCTTGGCTATGCAGGTGAATCCTCAAGCAAGAATGATAATGCATCAAACAACAAAGATGTGAGGACCCTAGAAAGAAATGTTGATGCTCCCAGATCCAGTAAAGGCAAGGAGAAGAATCAAGACAACAACGGAAGAAATTCTACTCCAAGGAGACTTGTTGATGGTGTCAAGGATGCAAGAGGTAATGGATATCATCAGAGGATCCCAAGGCATAATGACTTCAGAAGTACATCAAGGAAAACTCCATCTCCAAGGTACCAAAGTATATTTCTTGGTTATTGCTATTCTTGTATAAACTTTGGGCATGTTGACCACACTTTGTCAACGACCCCATAGCAGTACACCCCCATTTTTTCAAATGGGACTTATCATGTTCGAGGTTCACGTCATCCAGATTTCATCGACAGACGACAGTTTTTATAAATGATGTAAACCCATTCTGCATGTTTATGATGTAAATGATCTAAGTAAGACCATCAATGTATGTAACAACCTAGGTAAGCCTAGTATGTTATTGATGATTTCTATCCTAGGAGGTTTTTTGTCTCACTGATTTACTTGTGTTTTTCGACACAAGTTATCGGCAGAGTTTTTCCCTCCAGCCTCACCCCAAAGCTAGGGTGGATTTTGTCATCGGCTTGTTAAGTGAGTCCTAGTGTTTTTTATCGAGTCCTTGTAAAAGTAGTTTGGGAATAATCCTAGCTATTTGGCTAGATTATTTTATTACAAGCTACTTGGTCTACTAGATCATGTTTTGAGTCGCAGAATTGGATATTTATTTGAGGGTCTATACGAACAGATATTCCCCCTTCATGTGTCTAAATGTATTATCTTATGTAAAGAGGGTTGGAAAAATAATTAAAATCCCCTCTCAGTAAATTAATTAAAATTTCTGGTCAAATTAATTAAAAATCTTAAGCTAGAAATTTAATTAATTTTAGGTTCTAGGTGAAGATAAAATTCTTCAAAGGAAAAATTCGTTGGTCCTTAAAAAATGAATTTTTAAAGGCCCCAGGCCAAGGGAAAATTGAGAATTTTATAAAATTTTGGACCCTTGAGCCTAGGTGGTTAAGTCAAAGTCAAAAATTTGAGGTAATTAACTAAAAAATAGTATTTTTGACTTAATTAAAATGAATTTAAATGATAAATTCGTTTTTTTCCCAAATTTATAATTTCGACAGTCCAGATTAAAAAATGATCAAATCTTATCGACGGTCGAGATTATTTTGACATGGATCAACCGAACTAGCCATTGGAGATTTCGTCCTATAAATTAAGAGGTCTTTGTCAGTCTTGAGTCATCCGATCTTAGAATCATGCACTTGTCTTGGAAGCTCTTGTGAATTTTCTTTGATGAATAAAGCATAAAGACTTTGGGGTTACAAATTTTGGTGTTCCTTTTCCAGATCTATGTGGTGATATTGTCTCTAAACTCTGCTACTTTATTTGATATTTTATGTTTGATGGCCTTCATGGATTAATCTGCAAAAAGATATCTTGTGCAGTTTTCTGGGTTCATAAAATGACATTTTGATTTTTCTGAAGGATCTCATGTTATTTTCTTAAATCTCTATCGATCTAAAGTTCAGATCTAAGTGTGCAGGGAATTTTTTTTTTTTTGAGCGTCTAGGGAAGTCTTCAGTTGGACCAGCCAACTCTCAGATTCATAAATCTGAAAAAGCCCATCATTTCTAATTTCTCAAAGTTATCTGACGAAACTGTGTTTTTACAGGGTTTTTAAGGCTTGTGCCTCTCTTTAAAATTTCAAATTTCTAAAAACTGTGCTAAAATGGATTCAAATCTGGCCATGAGGGCCTCAAATCTATAAATTAGTTTGTAAATTTGTAATTTTTAGAGCTATAAGGGTTTAATAATTTTCTTGGTGTATATATCTTCAGGATCTGACTGGTTTCTTGCAGGTTGTAAGTTTCACTCAATTTTTTTTTTAAGATCTGAGCCAGATCCAGCCCCCAAGGGGCAGATCTGGCCTCAAATCGCCTCTGTGGGCAAATCTGGATGTTATTGGTTTCAAAGAGCATTGAAAATATGAGTTTGCAGAGAGAATTTTTTTAATTTGAAGGGAGAAATTTTAATTTGACTGGGTTTGATTACTGCATAAACGCTGGCTCTGTTTGTGTTTTCTCCCATCGAATTTTGCTGAGCCATTTGCCTACTGCATCATTACCATCGATTTCTCTGCTACATTAACCCTCTGTCTGCTGCCTCATTTCCCTTGCCAGCTAGCCTCACCCTTCGATTTTTCCATTTTGCTGTTGAGACATCCCTTTCTCTGCATCGAAACCTCCTCAGCCCTCCTTTGCGTGTCGAAGCTGCCATATCCCTCCACCATCCAGCTCTTTTCTTGCCATCCTGCACCAGTGTACAACGCTCCCTCTGCCCTCGACTTGCATTAAAAAACTTCACTCTCTATACCCTCCGTCCGACCTACTTCCTTCATCCATCGTGCCACCAAATCCTTACCTTGTCGTTTCTCATTGCCGTCCCTCCTCCGTCATCCAGATCCTCACGCCTTCCAATCTGCACACACTCAAAACAACTCAAACGCATACAAACGTAAATTTCAAATTTTACATATGCGTTAAATTTTGTTAGTGCGGATTCGATTTTTGTTTTGGATTAGTGTCGTAGGTTTTAATCTCGACTTTTTTAATTGTTAGGTTTTAAATTTAGGATTCGATTTTGGTTTTAATTTTTTTTTTCTTTTTAGTTAATAGTTTTAGATTGTAATATTAATAGTGTTAAATTTTAGTTTTAGTTTTGTTTGTTTTAGATTTTAAAATCGTAAAGTTGGGATCCCGTTTAGTTTAGCCTTAGCATTAAAGTCGATTTTTTTTTATTTAGTTTAATTTTTCTTAGATTAAAGTTTTAATTTAGATTTAGATTTTTTAATTTGTTTTAGATTTAAAAATAATAAAAAATTTCAAAATTCTAAAAAATTCTAAGTCCTATAGTCAAATGAGCCTAAAATTTTCTATCTGAAGTTTGACTGTGGAGCATTTTAATTTTCGAACTGGGTTATTTGAAACATCATAATTTCGGAAATATTTCAAGCATCTGGCATTTAATTTAAATGATCGTTTCATGATAAGCTTTGCTGATTGGTTTAAGTATCTTAATGAATGGTTGTTGTGCTTCTACTAAATACCATTGTGGTCATTTGTATTTTCATAGCAGCAATTATACATCAACTACTTGGCTTTTAAATTTTATAATGAGATCTTTTAATTCCATAAGGCACTGGTTTTTATTTTCAAATCTAATTGATCTGTGAAATCTCGTCAATCTTATCAAAGTATTTGGTGTTTTAGCTATGTCTCCTAGATTGGTTGATTTGCAACCAATTCTCATCCTTCATTTTTGTTAGGGTATACCTCCCTTAGCTTGCAAGGAGACAGCTTAGATAGAGAGATTGGGGATCAGGGTGACAGCGCCCAATCTGAGCCGTTGTCGCGGTGCCTAGACAATTTGTGCAACAACATTTTTTGGCGTCGTTGTCGGGGACCCATTTATTGGACTTTGGCTTTACGAGATTCATCTCTTTATTCATCTTTCATCTCAGGTATTTGGGTTAGCTTCCTGTCTTAGTGGCGACTCCATTGGCTTCATCTTCCACAAGAATTTATACGAGAAGGCATCCAAGTAGCTTGATTAATCCTACTCCAGATCCTGAAAGGGTTTTTAGAGTCTGATTACACAAGCTCTCTTCTCGTACACTTCTTGATAATCTCGGCCAGGAAGCTCTCTTTGATATCCATTCTCTTTTTTGTGATCCACCTCAACGCGATATCATGGATGTTTATAGCCCGTGCAATTTTGCTAATATTGAGGGTTATCTCCATGATAACCCTCAAACTGGAATGGATAAATTACCTTCCTTTCAAGGAAATGATGCAGTTAGTGTTAAATCTCATTTGTTTGATTTCACTAACTGGTGGAATAGATTTGCAGTTACAAATAATAATTTCGATAATGTAAAGATGAAAATTTTTTTTCTTACTTTTGGCCAGGATGTTGCTGAATGGTTTATGGAAAAACCTGATAATTCATTCGATACTTTTGAATCAATTGTAGTTGCCTTTAAGGAAAGGTACGATGATAAAAGGGAAGATAGGCATTTGGTAAGAGAGATCAGTACCATAAAAAAGAAAGCCACTGGTAAAAGTCCTTTTGAATTAGTTTATGGCTTGGATGTAACTTTGTCGGTTCACCTTAAATTGCCAGCTTACCAACTCCTTCAGTGTTTTTCCACTGATAAAGATGCTGTTCAAAATAGAATTGATCAGATTGTGGAGTTGGATGAAACTCGTAGAAACGCTTTGATAAATCATCTCGATCTAGATCTTTGCAGGTTGGAAACATGGTATTACTATGGGACAGAAAAAATGAAAAGCCTGGAAAACACAAGAAATTTGATAGTTCGTGGCTAGGACCCTATATTATCAGAGGCATTGCTGGACCAAACCATTCCACTTGAGCACGTTGGAAGGCGAACCACTGCAACTACCTGCGAATGGCCAATTGCTCATTTCTTCAAAGATGACATCTGATGCCATTTGGGCATCCTCTGTATTTTATTTCTAACCCTATTCCTTTTTATTTCAGCATTTCATTTTGCAGTTAGAGTAGATTTACTTTTCATGTTAAGTAGAATAATAAATAAAAGAAGAACCTCTATTTTTCATGTGCTTAATATTATATGATGATATTTGGATGGACACTAATGCAATTTTGTGTGTTGCTTGGATGTAGATTCTAGATTCTCATATTCCTTCAATGAAGCAACGTGTCCCCGAGTAGAGCCAGATGTTGACCACACTTTGTCAACGACCCCATAGCAATACACCCCCATTTTTTCAAATGGGACTTATCATGTTCGAGGTTCACGTCATCCAAATTTCATCGACAGACGACGGTTTTTATAAATGATGTAAACCCATTCTGCATGTTTATGATGTAAATGATCTAAGTAAGACCGTCAATGTATGTAACAACCTAGGTATGCCTAGTATGTTGTTGATGATTTCTATCCTAGGAGGTTTTTTGTCTCACTGATTTACTTGTGTTTTTTTACACAAGTTATCGGCAGAGTTTTTCCCTCCAGCCTCACCCCAAAGCTAGGGTGGATTTTGTCATCAGCATGCTAAGTGAGTCCTAGTGTTTTCTATCGAGTCCTTGTAAAAGTAGTTTGGGAATAATCCTAGCTATTTGGCTAGATTATTTTATTACAAACTACTTGGTCTACTAGATCATGTTTTCAGTCGCAGAATTGAGTAATTATTTGAGGGTCTATACGAACGGGTATTCCCCCTTCATGTGTCTAAATATATTATCTTATGTAAAGAGGGTTGGAAAAAATAATTAAAATCCCCTCTCAGTAAATTAATTAAAATTTCTGGTCAAATTAATTAAAAATCTTAAGTTAGAAATTTAATTAATTTTAGATCCTAGGTGAGGATAAAATTCTTCAAAGGTAAAATTCGTTGGTCCTTAAAAAATGAACTTTTAAAGGCCCCAGGCCAAGGGAAAATTGAGAATTTTAAGAAATTTTGGACCCTTGGGCCTAGGTGGTTAAGTCAAAGTCAAAAATTTGAGGTAATTAACTCAAAAATAGCATTTTTGAGTTAATTAAAATGAATTTAAATGATAAATTCGTTTTTTCCCCAAATTTATAATTTCAACGGTCCAGATTAAAAGATGATCAAATCTTATCGATGGTCGAGATTATTTTGACATGGATCAACCGAACTAGCCGTTGGAGATTTTGTCCTATAAATTAAGAGGTCTTTGTCAGTCTTGAGTCATCCGATCTTAGAATCGTGCACTTGTCTTGGAAGCTCTTGTGAATTTTCTTTGATGAATAAAGCATAAAGACTTTGGGGTTACAAATATTGGTGTTCCTTTTCCAGATCTATGTGGTGATATTGTCTCTAAACTCTGCTACTTTATTTGATATTTTATGGTTGATGGCCTTCATGGATTAATCTGCATACAGGTATCTCGTGTAGTTTTATGGGTTCATAAAATGACATTTTGATTTTTCTGAAGGATCTCATGTTATTTTCTTAAATCTCTATCGATCTAAAGTTCAGATCTAAGTGTGCAGGGAATTTTTTTTTTTTTGAGCGTCTGGGGAAGTCTTCAGTTGGACCAGCCGACTCTCAGATTCATAAATCTGAAAAAGCCCATCATTTCTAATTTCTCAAAGTTATTTGACGAAATTGTGTTTTTACAGGGTTTTTAAGGCTTGTGCCTCTCTTTAAAATTTCAAATTTCTAAAAACTGTGCTAAAATGGATTCAAATCTGGCCATGAGGGCCTCAGATCTGTAAATTAGTTTGTAAATTTGTAATTTTTAGAGCTGTAAGTGTTTAATAATTTTCTTGGTGTATATATCTTCAGGATCTGACTGGTTTCTTGCAGGTTGCAGGTTTCACTCAAATTTTTTTTAAGATCTGAGCCAAATCCAGCCCCCAAGGGCCAGATCTGGCCTCAAATCGCCTCTATGGGCAAATCTAGACGTTATTGGATTCAAAGAGCATTGAAAATCTGAGTTTGCAGGGAAAAAATTTTTTAATTGAAGGGAGAGTTTTTAATTTGACTGGGTTTGATTACGGCATAAATGTTGGCTCTGTCTGCGTTTTCTCCCATCGATTTTGTTGAGCCATTTGCCTCACTGCATCATTACCATCGATTTCTCTGCTACATTAACCCTCTTTCTGCTGCCTCATTTCCCTTGCTAGCGAGCCTCACCCTTCGATTTTTCCATTTTGCTGTTGAGACATCCCTTTCTCTGCATCGAAACCTCCTCAGTCCTCCTCTGCGTGTCGAAGCTGCCATATCCCTCCACCATCCAGCGCTTTTCTTGCCATCCTGCACCAGTGTACAATGCTCCCTCTGCCCTCAACCTGCATTAAAAAACTTCACTCTCTCTGCCCTCCGTCCGACCTGCTTCCTTCATCCATCGTGCCGCCAGATCCTTACCTTGTCGTTTCTCATTGTCGTCCCTCCTCCGTCGTCCATATCCTCACGCCTTCCGATCTGTACACACTCAAAACAACTCAAACGCATACAAACGTAAATTTCGAATTTTACATATGCGTTAAATTTTGTTAGTGCGGATTCAATTTTCGTTTTGGATTAGTGTCGTAGGTTTTAATCTCGACTTTTTTAATTGTTAGGTTTTAAATTTAGGATTCGATTTTGGTTTTAATTTATTTCTTTTCTTTTTAGTTAATGGTTTTAGATTGTAATTTTAATAGTGTTAAATTTTAGTTTTAGTTTTGTTTGTTTTAGATTTTAAAATCGTAAAGTTGGGATTCCATTTAGTTTAGCCTTAGAATTAAAGTCGATTTTTTTTTATTTAGTTTAATTTTTCTTAGATTAAAGTTTTAATTTAGATTTAGATTTTTTAATTTGTTTTAGATTTAAAAAATAATTAAAAAATATAAAAATTTCAAAATTCTAAAAATTTCTAAGTCCTATAGTCAAATGAGCCTAAAATTTTCTATCTGAAGTTTGATTGTGGAGCATTTTAATTTTCGAACTAGGTTATTTGAAACATCATAATTTCGGAAATATTTCAAGCATCTGGCATTTAATTTAAATGATCGTTTCATGATAAACTTTGCTGATTGGTTTAAGTATCTTAATGAATGGTTGTGGTGCTTTCTACTGAATACCATTGTGGTCATTTGTATTTTCATAGCAGCAGTTATACACCAACTACTTGGCTTTTAAATTTTATAACGAGATCTTTTAATTCCATAAGGCACTGGTTTTTATTTTCAAATCTAATTGATCTGTGAAATCTCGTCAATCTTATCAAAGTATTTGGTGTTTTAACTGTGTCTCCTAGATTGGTTGATTTGCAACCAATTCTCGTCCTTCATTTCTGTTAGGGTATACCTCCCTTAGCTTGCAAGGAGACAGCTTAAATAGAGAGATTGGGGATCAGGGTGACAGCCCCCGATCTGAGTCGTTGTCACGGTGCCTAGACAATCTGTGCGACAACGGGGCACATGGCAAAATACTGTAGGGCATATCACAAAGACAAATATAATGGTCCCCGTCAATCTTCTCGAAGCAATTTTGCAAGAAGAAGTCATGATTTCTTATTCATGAACAAAATAGAGTGCTTCAATTGCCATAATATTGGACATATGGCACGCGATTGTAACTGACTTGGGCCCCTGCACAAGCTAGAACCATGCCAGAGAAGAAAGCTACACAAGCATGGAGAAAGAAACAAGTTGAATCCGGAAGTCTCTTGAACACTCCAGCAAACAACACATGTTGTTGACTAGATGAAGTCATCCTTGATATTCCAAGTATTTGATGGTGGTACCCTGCCAAAAAGAGACCATGCATATAGTTAGGGAGAGTTTGTGATTCTTCAGTATTCTTGCAGAAAGTGATCCGTGAGTGGGCCCTATGAAATCCTTGATAAGTTACACATGGACAATCTTGATAAATCATCTCTCGGAAATAACTCCATTGAAGAAAAACATGATATTATGATGATGCCTTCTACTTGATCAAACAAGGTGAGAAATCCTTCATGAGCTAAAGGAATTTGTGCAGACAGGGGGAGATGGTGCATCACATGAACAAATACAAACACATCTATCATGGAACATATTGCCAGAAGAAAAAGCACCATGGCAGGGGGAGTAGCATACCTATGAAGGACTACAATTCATGAAGAAAAGAAGTAGCTTGACAGGGGGAGTATTTGGGCACCCCATTTGCCATTGATGTCAAAGGGGGAGAGAGATTAGAAGGGCATGAATATTTTCATCAACGACAAAGGGGGAGATTGTTAATCAATGTTGTCATTGATATCAATGTGGCATTGACCGAGATGTCAATATTCTTGAGAAGTCTGGTTCTAGATGATGATGCCATGACTCTCGGTTGACTAGGATATTATCAATGAAGATGTCAAGTCACGAAGAAATCAAACCACTAATGAAGGAAGCCCTAAGTACTTGATCTAATGTTGCATGCACTTGATGATGACTTATGATGATCATGGTTGGAGATCATTTGAGGGTTGGAAGACTATTTTGAAGTTCTCCTAATAATGTTGCACTATAACATATCACTGCCCCATTATGTGATGACATGAGTGATATACTCATTGTTGGACATTACCATGATGATGTGGATGTCCTACATGTTCCTATGATGATGAAGAAGCCAAATAATGGAAAAGACAAACAATGGAGAAGCCAAACAAAGAAGCCATACTGTCCTAATCATCTTCTGCACTAAAAATTTCAGAAGCAGTCACAAAGAAAATTAGTTTTGGACAGCTTAGAGACATCCTTTCCAAATGAACCCTATACCATCTTAAAGAGGATTTTTCCCTCTTTCTAACAAGCCCTTACTCAACTCTTAACTCCAAATATCCTAAGAGAAAATGAATTTTTAATTTAAAAAAATATTATTTTTTGGCCAGCTGACCTACATTCAAACATTCATGTCGGGCTCCCTCCAAACAGACGTGTCCTTTCAAATTTGGCAAAACACTATAAATATGTGGAAAAACTTTTCATTTCAGAGACAGAATTTCGCACATTCATCTCTGAGATTTTCAGATGGGCAGAATATAAAAGGGTCGGATTTCAGTACAGTGAAGTCTTGGACACTTGTTTAGCTCAGATTGCTGACCTGTAGGGATGCATCGAACCTGTGGGATAATAGCAAACCAGTGAAATAATTACACTACATATAGCTACCTGTGGAGCTCATTTCAAGCTCAGATTACAGACTGTGGTGTGTGGACAGTCACAAGATCTGAAAATTGCAGTCTACAAATATAATCTCGGACCTGTGACAAATTGAAGGCTCAGATCTGCACCTCGGATCAGTGATAGTAGTCCTACAGCAAACCTGTGACCCAATTAGCTTTGAAAGTTATTCTTTGAAGAATTTTGTAGCGGCACTTGGAGCATTATTAAAACACTTCTTGTAACACTGAAGCAGCATAATTGAGATCCTTGTTGAAGCATTATTTGGGGTATAATTGAGGCATTTTTGAAACAGCGTGGGAGCTCTACGAAAATCTTGTTGAAGACACCATTTTGCTGAAGCAGTTCATAGAGTTGGTAAAGTACAACTAAAGCACCCTTGGGCAGATTTTGTGAAGATAGGAACCAGACTTTGAAGACATTTTGAAAATCCTAGTTGAAGCTTCTTGGAGACCTTTGGAGCAGAGTTACAGTAGAAGAGAAGTCTTGGTGAAGTATTGAATAGACCTTACTATAATTGTTGTAACAGAATTGCAGCATTGTTTGATGAGTTCCATGGAGTAGCTCTAATGAAGTGTCTTGAAGGTTTATTGAAAATACCTTATTGAGCTGTCCTTGAAGGAGTCTTGGAGCAGATATTGTAGTCATTAAAGCAGCCCTTGAAAGGATTTTTGAAGCAGCATTTTTGTAGACATTTTGAAAGTCCTAGAAGCAGACTTGGGTTGGGATTGAGGGCAGATTGAAGGATTATCTTTGGAACTTGTAAAGACTTCCTTTGAAGACTAATCTTGGTGTATTTGGAGACTAATTGTATTAGTCCATTGGAGCAACCTTTGAAGAGCATTTTAACATCTTGGTGCAGACTTCTTGGTGGAAGTTTTTGATATACATCTTGAGGAGGATTTGAAGTAATCTTGAGACATCCTTGAGCAAGCCTTGAAGACATATTGAAGATCTTGTGGAGATAATGTTGAAGACAATGATGCATTGATAAAGCCATCATGAGGTAATTTGAAGAAAGTGTTTGGGTATGATGAAGAGCAGTGGTGACACCTTCTAAGAAGAAAAGGTTGTCATTGATGACGTAATGTGTAGATTACAGTGAAGAGTAAGCTGAAGATTGTCAGGGCTCATTGAAGAAGACATTGGGAGCCGTAAGTATAACCAAATATATATTGACGAAATGAAGCAAGAGGTTGGAACCTCATAGAGACAAGGTTGGTGCCTTGGAAGATAAGGGTTGGAGCCCTTGAGGTTGGTGCCTCAAAATTTACAAGGTTGGTGCCTTGGAAGATAGGGTTGGAGCCCTAGAGGATAGGAGTCCTCAAGAGACCAGGTTGGAGCCAGTACCAGATATAGGGTTGGAGCCCTTGAGGTTGGTGCCTCAGAATTGACAAGGTTGGAGCCTTGGAAGTCCAAGTCGTTGCTTGGCAAATACAGGTTGGAGCCTGGGAGATTGAAGATTGGTGTCTTCATCTAGGGTTGGAGCCCTACATATATTGTACTTGATTTATTGTAAAGAAGAAATTAATAAAAGCATTTATTCTTATTGTTCATTTTGTGTTCTAAATATAAGTGATCTAACTGGTAAATAACAATTGAAAAGAAACATTGATTCACCCCCCTCTCAGTATTTCCAATAGTAGGAATGCATGATGATGATGATGATAGCACACGATGGTACTGATCTCTGGATGGCACAGGTGGACAAATGGAGTTCTCCCTAGTTGAGAGGGAGTGTTAATTTTGGGCAACTAGGTCCAAATTCCATGTTTCAGTGCTCAAGTCAAGTCAAGTCTAAAGACATCTTCCATGCATGATAATCATATTTATCATTGAGCTTATCCTCAGATTTGAAGTAAGATGAGGAAGCCATTGAATGTTTGTCCTTGTCCAACAGATCTTAGTGATTGCTTTTCTCTCTCTTGCTTGGGCTTTGTCTTCAACTTGGCTCTGATACCATGTTATTTTTAGTTAACAGTGGTATGTTCTATGCTTAGCACAATTTACTTCAATGTTCCTTAGAAGCCCAATATCAATTTCCAATTATTTCCAATAGCAATCACATTAATTTAATCACATTGATAGTAAATGCAGATAGAACATAAACAAAATGCAGAAGACAAGCCAAGACAAGAGGACACAATATTTAGCGAATGCCAGGGAAAAACCCCAATGTGGGGAAAACCCTTTGATCTATTCTTCTTATTGTTCTTCAATAGTTCAGCAGAGAGAGAGAGAGTACAAATATCAAATTTACTTGCCCAAAACAGTCCTGTTAAAATCAGCAGTCAACAACAATCAACTGCAACCCTAACCAGAAAGACAACACTGGTCAAAGTAGCACCAAAAAGTCCTCCAAGCAGCTCGGTCAACAACAGTCCAATTCAACCTTCCAAGGGAGTCAAAGTCAGCCCAAAAACAGTTCGGTCAAACTAGTCAAACATTGTTGTAATTTATGCAGTCAAATCTGAAGTCAATGATGGTCAAACTGTCCCAATCACCTCAATTTGTGTGCCAATGATTGCGGCCTTCAAAGATTGAAATTCCAGCCTCCAAAACATAGTCAAAACTCACTCAAACAGCAAATGGTCCACATTGGTCAACGTTGCCCCGTAACCCTGAAATTTTCGACCAGCAAAATAGTCCAGAAATTCGTCCTCCTGTTCACACGTGCGAAGTAGAGAAGGTTGCCTCCAAGCTGTACAAACCAATCAAGAGAGGAGAGAGGGAGAGATGTGTGATGTGATGAATGATTCCAAATGAGGAGAAGGTCATTCCTATTTATACAATTCGTTGAGGGTGTGGAGACACATCTCTTTGTGTATGAGAGAGAATATATTCAAAATTCCACTTGTGCTTGTCAAAATGATATGATCTTTAGATCAATCTTGGACCTCTCCAAAAGAGGAATCCAATAAAAATATCATCTCCATCATATGAGTTGTCCCAAGGTGGAATTTGGCCCTAGTTGCCAATTTTAACAAATTCCCCCAGCAATCCATACCCAAAAGTGCCCATGATAAGTAAGAAAAATTGCTCAACTATACCAATAAAAAGCCATACCTTCGGGGTTGGGAGGCCCACCTTCAAACATACGATCATAACAGATAGGCGAGGGACCACATGGCTGGCTTAGGTGGCACAGATAATGGCACATCAAGCTATTTGGTGGCTGTAAAGGGTTGTTGGCTGCCAACTGAGAACCATCTAGGAGAAAATTTTATCCTATGGATACTACTCACAAGTGGTGGGTAACAGGTCCAATCACCAGTTTTGTTAACATTGGCAGAATAATGTAGAAGAATCAAAACAAGCCACACATTACATTGAGCAACCACTTCTATAATTCAAAGTGGAAAAACTATTGCAGCAACTGTGCTAAACGTCAAGCCACACAATCCAACATCACAACCCAATCATGCATGTCAAAGTTTGGTCATTCTAGCACTTTGTTGCTCAAGTTAGCTTCTTACTATCGAATTTGTAACTATGGTCGGTCTTCATAATGTACTTTTGGTCACTTGATGTAATGATATTCATCATTGTAAAGCATATTTACGATTGCTTAAGTCAAAGGAAAATACATTTTTGAGTCAAAGTCCCAGTGCGACTTTTAAAAGATGTAAATTTTAATTTTTAAAAATAATTTTTTTGGCTCCAAAGTGACAAGTCGACTTCTCTCCAAGTCAAGTCGGCCCTGGCCAAGAGGCACGTCCATTCACCCTAGACAGACTACTATATAAAGGCAGCTTGAGCTCCTCATTTGGGCAATTCAAATTGCTCTGTCAAGACAAGTTTTGGGCAAGTAAGCGAAGGGCAAGGAGGACAAGGAAGGACGAATAAGAATGTCAAAATTTCTCTCTCATATCTCTCTCCAGCAACTCGCACGTGTGAAATAATCTCTCTCTCTAATTCGCAGTTTCTGGGGCAATTGTTGTAGGGGGTCGAAATTTTCTAGTTTAGTGGGCAACTACTGCAGGGCCGAAATTTTGGGGCAACTGGTATTGCAGGAGGGCCGAAATTCTGAAAGTGCAAGATCAAGAGTGAAGTGCAGGATCAGATTTGGGTGACTTGACTTGGAGAACAAAACTAGGTTTGACCATAGGTCTAGGTGTGTCTCTCATTGAACAAGAAGAATTACTCTATTGAAAAGGTTGTTGGTTTTTTCCCCGTAGTTGGTTTTCCAAGGGTAAATCTTGTCTCTCTTTTGTGCATTATGATCTCTATTGTTCTACTATTCTTTATTGTCGATTTCTAAAGTATAATTACTGAATGATATATATTGGAACAAGTTAAAAGATGATCTACATCAAAAGTAATTATCAAAATTTCAGAAATATTGTGCTAACCCTAATTGCACTAGAAAATCAACACTTACCTTCATTGTAAGCACCATAGCAAAAGACAACGTGGAACACACTAAAGCAGTCGGACCTCATAGCAGAAAAGCATGTGGAACTCCAACACTTATGATAGATTGTCTTCCATCAACCATATCTCTTCCTCTTCTCTCATTTCTATAAAATGTTGTATTGTATGGAATAAGCACAGTCGTGGGATGAAACACCTTGCCTTCCCTTAGCCATATTATTTATACTTTTTATGGCATTCTAAATGGAGTTAGCTAAAGTTGCTTGGTATTTGGATTTTGTTGTTAAAAGGCTTCATGCTATCCATGTCACTAGCATATTTCTACTCTGTTCAGAAAACTGTGAGTTCACTTAATACCCAAACACTCATGCCATTTTGTATGTGATGCCTATCGGATTTTGCTGATTAATTGGCGTCTTTAATTATTGTTGTGATTGTAGTATTGTACTAATTCAGTGTACTCCCCATCCAAACCAATGCAAGTGAGAACTAAATAAGAAGTATCTAGTTTATAAACTATGATGTGATAGGACTCCAATTCTTAGATTCAACTATATGAATTGGTTTGAAGAACCTTGGAACTCAAAATGAAATAACCATCCTCATTCTAGATATATCATGTTCACATGCAAGGTACAAATAAGGCACCAATGAAAACAATGTAATTCTTGATATACAAGAAAGTTCATACTCAATTACCAAAAGAAAACAAAATAGGCAATGGAATAAATTTGATTGCAAAGAATTCCTAACCTGACAACCACCACGTAAGGCTTCCATAACAAGATACTTTAGTTGATCCCTACTAATGCTCACTTCCTTTAGGTATTCCCTTGCAAAAATGATCTACATAATAAGAAGAAAATTAATGAACTCAGATCAGAAACTATTTGATAACAATCCTTAATAAAAGTCGAGCTATAAACTTCATTTTCAAATTTATAGTAAATTTATTTCTGTAATAATCTATAAGTTTATTCATCATAAGATATTAAGCCAATAAAATACCTCTAAATCGTTGCATAAGACAACCATTTCATAAAAAAATTCCTTCAAATTTCGAAATCAACTAAATCAAATAAATTCATAACATTCTGTCTATTTCATTCATGGCTTCACACAGGCAGGTATTCGTACTGTGATAAAAACCTGTTTATGAAATTTAATATATCTCAACACTTCATATCTTGCAAGTTGCATGTCGTGTCCATCATTTAGAGATCTCAGCATTTTGTCAAGTTAAGGATATCTTTATTATATTTTTCATGGTTGTAGGGGTGGGCTTTGTCATATGTACAGGCTCCAGGGATGTACAAGCTAATTATCGCAGCCACAATCATGAAATATACCCAATACAACCATTATACCATTGTGAAAGATTTTGTGGAAAAAGCAAGGATGAAACCCACATCAATGGCTGAGAATTAACTCTTCCATCTTGAGATTAGACAGACTCAAGTATAGAAGATTGAATCATCCCTAACCTATGTCGCTTGGTTCGTGTTTGTATCCGAATTCAACAACAATGAAATTCAACAAAAATTCGACATGCAAAAAACATCCAATAAAATTCACCATTAAATCCGAATATATATATATATATATATTAGTCAATTGGGTTTATCTAGGGTGGTTGGAAGGAATGATTGTCATCCTCTCCACCTAGGTTCAATTCCCAGGAGTGACAGGATGAACTTTGTCGTAATGACTTCAAGCCTTCTTGTTGAGTCTGAGTAGTCCCTCGAGGACCAAAACATGTATATTCCTCATATTGAATATAAATATATTTATCATGAATATATATATATATATATATATATATATATAATTTAATCATGTAACAAATATGAATATAAATTGTGTGTGTGTGACGTGTATCAACTTAGAAAACCAGTCCAATCCTAATCACATTGTAAGGCTTTACATAATCCACGAATTCATTCCCATCACATTGTAAGGCCTTACATAATCCACGAATTCAATCCCTCAACCTATGAGTCATGAGGAGACCAATGGAAACCAAATCGAGATATGTGTCCCTTCCCATAGATATCATGGCATGTTGTTAAATATTCCAACACATTCCATCACATGGGCATTGTTTCCGCAAAATCAAGCAGGCCCTATAGAGGGTAACCCTACAAGGAAAACACTAGACCAAGTGACAACAATAAGGTAGCAGTGCACTGTCACCACAACTACTCCCCCTACTCTTTATGGACTTTCATCAATGGGAGGAGTCTTGGTATAAGGTCACCTACAATGGATATTCTAGTTTTCAAAGTATAAGCTGATTAAGAGGCTTCTAAGGGAAAGGCACAACTTAGGTACAAGGCTCCGACAATGAAGAAGAAGCAATTTTATTTCCTTACAGAGGCCAAATTGAGGCAACACAAGACCTAGGGTTTGATTTATGAGTTAAGAGTTGGCATGACCTCAGGTCTGTGAAAATTTCTAAATATTACATATGCAGAAACCCTAATGTTAAATCTTGATTTACTTCTCCTACTTAGACAAGTTATTAATCTGAAATATTTAGCATTAACATTGAAGTAAACACATTAACAGTCTACACAGATACAGATCTATCTGAATACATGCACAATGACAAAGTGACACACAGGATTTTCTGGACAACTGTCCTCGGAAAAACCCAATGAGGGATAACCGGTCTTCTAGCTGTTAGAGGGTTTTATTATTAAGTAGAGTCTAAGTACAACAAATCTGGGCACCTTACTAGTTAACCCAACAGAGAAATAAACAATTTGCAGCAATACCTTTGTTCTGAAGACCGAAAAACTGACGGATTCACACCCCCAAACGGGATTTACAAAACTCAGCCCTTTTCAGTCTTCAGAAACCCCAGTGTTGCTCTGAAGCCCTCTACGTCAGCCCCTGCGCTGCTCAGGAAGGGACTGCGTCACCCCAAACCGGGTTACGTTGCCCCTGCGCTACCCTGGCTCGCCCTGCGTCAGCCTTGCTGGCCTCCTGCCACCTCTGCACTGCTCAGTGTGTTGCTTCTCTGCCTCTTGTTGCACTCTTGGCCCTGGGATCAGATCATCCCTTCCGCCAATACTACCCCTCTGCAGCTGAAACACTTCTGAAAATTCTTAGCAAACCATGCCCTAGAACTCCAGCTTAGTCTCAGTGCTTTGCCACTGTGTGTCTTCTCCAACTGACCCCAAGCCTTTCCTTTATACTTTTCTCATTGGGAAACCAACGGCCATGATCTAATATTGAATCAACGGCTAAGATTAAAAAAAAGCTTGATCCATGTGACTTAAGTCATTTTCATCACATGTTTAAATTAATTACCATTAATCTTTTAATTTTCCTATGTTAGACTTAGGGTCCTTAATTAAAAAGATTAATTAATTAATTTTCTCTTAAACAAGATGAAATTTCTCAAATCCCTTTTTGGGTCTTGGAGATCTCATGTACTCTAGTCCCTCCACAAAGTTTGGGAGCTAGAGCACATCCGATGCTACCCCAACACTCAAAAGATCTCAACAAGGTCAAGGAGCCAAGAAAAGGTTTCCAAAAGTGAATGTTAGCAAGGTGAAGGCACATGAAGCCTTCAACAAGCCCTCAAGTTGAAGCTATATCCAAACTAGGATTTTATCATGTAGGGAAAACAACTAGTGAAAGAGAAAATATGGATGAAAATGGAAGGAATGGCCACCAAAGGGGAATGATTTTGTAGATCATATTTAGATTCTTCCTATCATTGCAACACTTATGGTCACCCATAAGAAGGACGTGAAAGGCAGGAGGATTATCCTGGACCGAGTCAAGGATCACATTGTTCCTCATGTATTCGGGAATAAAACCACCAGAGAAATATGGGAGGTGTTAACCAAGTTGCAGGCTGCAGCAAAGCGACAACCAAAACCAGAAAATGATGTTGAGAGAGAAACTCAAGAGCACCAAGATGTCCAAGACAGAGACGGTTTCTGTGAAAATTTCTAAATCTAAGTTACAAAAATCCTACTCCAGTAAATCTGATTTGCATTACCTACTTGCCTTATTAAATTACAAGTTATTTTTCTGAATCTTCTATAAAAATACTAATGCAAATACACTGCAGCCTACACAATTATACAGATCAAGTACTGAAAATAAGTGACACATTCAGACAAATGACACTTATTTTCAGACAAATGTCCCCGAAAAAACCCAATGCCGAAAAACCGATGCAGCAGTTCTGAGGGTTTATATTATTAAGCAGCAATAATTTGAATACATCTAGGGTGCCATAATATGGCTCACCCAATAGAGAATATCCTTGGCAAACAGAAAAATCATGAGTTTTACCTCACCCTGCAAGTCCTGGCTGATCTTGATTAGAAATTGGTGAAACCCCAACTCCCTATGTGCAGTAGATGCGTAGGCCTGCGTGGGTCTAGCTGAAGACTACGTCACCCTCTCTCTGCGTTGATATGCCTCTCAGAAATCGATTTTGAGCCCTGCCGGCATAGAAACACCGATCTCCAGCAATTTCTGGACTATCCCTTGGAGCCACTACGCAGGCCTTGTGTGAGGCCTGTGTGGTCTGCACCACCTCTCCTGGTGGCTCCGTTGGTCCCTCTGATGTCTTTGCTACCTCTTTGCACTGTACTCTTGGTCCTGTCTCTGCTGCCCCTCTGTTGTCTCTGCTGCCCCTCACTGCTACATTGAATCATTCAGATCTAATCTTCGTCTGAGCACTACTCCGTCAGAAGAATTTGATCTCTAGATTCAGACTTTGTGCGTGTTCTCCAACTGACCTCAAGCCTTCCTTTATACTTTTCCTGTTGATGAATCAATAGTCGTGATCTAATCTCTAATCGACGGCTAAGATTAGAAAATACTTGATCTTCTTCACTTAGAACATTCTCACTCACATGTTAAATTAATTCACTTTAATTATTTAAATTCCCTCAGTTTTAAATTAGGCTCCATTTAAAATAATTAATTATTTGAATAACTTAAACTCCGAGTAGAATTTCTCCAAACGATTTCTGGGTCTAAGAGATCTCATTTGTTCTAGACCCTCCACAAAATTTCAGAGCTAGAGGACATCTTACGCTACCCAAAAATCAACACTCCCTCTTAGCGAGGAATGTGCTCTAGCAATACTTCAATACCAGAAGCATCACCCTAATCCATGACATTGGTCCTCTGCACTGTTGATGCTTGGTTGCTGCCCCTCATTCACTGCGTTGTTGCCTTTTGTACTACTCCCCAAAACACTGCCACTTGTCACTGCCTCATCTGTACTGCAGCTCCCTCTCAAATGTTGCATCATGTTGCCCATAGCACTGCCACTGCTAAGTGTTGTACTACAACTCAGTTGTTGAGAGTTAAGGAACTGAAAAAACATCCCAAAATCCTGACATACAAATCAATTTGGATGCATCTCGTGTGAAAATTCTATAATGGAGAACCCTACTGCAGCTACTTATTAAATTTCTTCTATTGCATTGTCAAACACAATTATTTAACATTTCTCATGTTAAATAACAAAATAAAATATGTTGCAGACTTCACAATTAACAAATCAAATATAAACATAGCACAAGTAATCACACATAGACACCGTTATTTTTGGACAATTGTCCTCGGAAAAACCCAACTTGGGAAAACCGGTACAGCAGATCTGAGGGTTTCTTTATTATGCAGAAATTCTGAGTACAAATGTGTGATTGTAAATGTCAATCAGTCACCTGAAGAATCCTGGTGAGAAAAGGCTAAGTGAGACAATTCTCACATCACCTTTTGAGTTCCGGCACTGACCTGCACCCACTCTGATAGGCTCTGCGTGACTTCTGCGCAGTGATTGCGTCACTCACGCTGTCACTACGTCACTGCTTCTGCTGCTTGTCGGGGTTGTTTCCGTTCTTGCTGATGTATGAGTCTCAAGTGCTCCTTCCTTCCCAAAATGTCCTCCTGACACTGAATGAACCCTCAGCTGCTCCTTCAACAGAAAACGAGAACTCCCTCTGCTTCTCTGCGCTGGCACAACATAACTGTTGTTAGGGTAATTCTGCGCTGAAGCTCTAGCTCCTTTCTCACTTCTCTTCTTGTTCTCTCTATGCTTCGGAATTTTCCCTCTTGGAGATTTCACCTTCCCCTCTCTGCAAAAATGAGAATCACTTCGATTTTCCTCTCCTTGAAGAAATCGAACTCTTGATTCTTTCTCCGTCTGATGTGATTTCCATAAGCCCCTCACCCTCCTTCTTAAATTCTTCTGTTGAACCTTCAACGACCAATATTAAAACATAATCAAGGGCTAGGATTAACTTGGAGGTGATCCATGACTTTATCTAGAAGATTCACACTTGATTTAATTAATACACTTTAATTAATCAGTTTCCCTAAGTTTAGACTTAGGAAAACATTAAAAAAGCGATTAATTAATTTAATTAAATCATCTCTTAGTGGAATTTTCCAAAACCATTTAGGGGTTTTATGGAATACATGTGTCTTAGCCTATATACAAAATTACAAGGCTAGAGCACATTCGATGCTACCATAAATCAACACTCCCTCTTAGCAAGGAAAGTGCTCTAGCAAAACAACTCAATGTGTTGTTGATCTGACTTCTGTAACATCTTTGTTGTGTTGTTGATGCTGCTCACCAACACTGCACAAAGAATGTTGCAACTGTACTATTGTTGACTCTGCATGTTGCTGCCAACTGCCACTGTACTGCAACTCCCTCTAAATTCTGCAACCATGCTGCTGCACTGCGCTGCCTCTCTGTGCACTGTGCTACTGTTGCTGATACACTGCTGCTACTGTTGCTAAGGATCCATTTCTTACTGAAATGCATTTTCAATCATACTCGGTTGTTCTCTGAACTGAGTGAACTTAATTCTCCCCAGAGCCTTAGTGAGTATATCTGTTGTTTGTTCGCCTGTGGGAATGTACTGGAGTTGTACTGCCCCACGCTGAACACAGTCTCTGATAAAATGACATCGAACGTCAATATGTTTGGACCGATCATGAAATACTGGATTTTTAGAGAGTTTGATACAACTCTGGTTGTCACAGTAAACGCTAGTTGGCTCCATCCTGCTTCTAAATAGACTCACAAGAAGTTTTTGAAGCCAGATTGCTTCGCATGTAGCTGTACTAGCTATGTACGCTACATGCATTGTTCACGTTAATGTATTTTTCTTTCCGTCACATTCGCATTAATTAGCCCTCGATCCACGTCAAACAAAGACTTCCAAAGTTCATTTCTTTCCGTCCACCGAGATACCCGCCTAATTCGCACCGTGAATCCACCGTAGCCCAATATCCTTCTTGCAATATTCGACACCGAATCGACAATGGTTTTCACATACCTTAGGACATGCCTTGTTGCGGCTCAGTGCACTCATTTGGGTTCCACCATGAACTGACTAAGAGTGTTGACAGCGAAGCAAATGTCTGGTCTGGTGTTAACCAGATAGATTAATGACCCGATGAGCTGTCTGTATAAGGTGGGGTCTACCTCTGTATCTTCTGAAGCATCTATTTTTTTCCAATTGGTGATCATGGGTGTGGCAATCATGGGTGTGGCCATGGGTCTGCAATCCTGCACTCTGAACCTCTTCAGAATTTCCAAGGCATACCTCTCCTGTCCCATGAAGATATCTCCATCCTTTTAACAAACTTCCAGTCCTAGGAAGTAGTGCATCAACCCCAAATCCTTCATGTCGAATTCAACTTCTAGATTCCGTTTGCAATCCTTGATGAGCCTGGATGATCCTGTAAGAAACAGATCATCTACATATAGTACTAGTACCAATGGCTCATCATCTACCAACAAATAGTAAAGATTGGGATCCACATCACTCTTGACAAATCCAATCTTTTGCAAATAGCTATCTATCCGACCATACCACGCTCTCGGAGCCTGCTTAAGCCTGTACAGAGCTTTCTTTAATCTACACACATGAGACCTCCTTTCGTGTGTCTCAAAACCCTCGGGTTGTTCGATATATACCTCTTCCTCAATTTCTCCATTCAAGAACGCTGTCTTGACATCCATTTGATGAATCTCCCATCCCATCTGTGCAGCTAAAGATACTACAGTCCGCATGGAGGTATATCTGGCAACTGGTGCAAAGGTCTCCTCATAATCAATGCCTACCTTCTAAGCATACCCTTTTGCCATGAACCTTGCCTTGTATTTTTCTACACTGCCATCTGCAACGTATTTGATCTTGTAGATCCAACGTGATCCAACAACTGATCTGCTCTGAGGTCTGGGTACGACTTCCTAGACATCATTTGTCATGATAGAAGCTTACTCTTCTATCATAGCATCTACCCATACTTGGTGCTGAACAGCTTCCTGGACGCTGGAAGGTTACTCTACTTGAGCCACTAAGGCCTGGTACTTTTCAGGAGGTCTGCGATGTCTCTTCCCATCCCTGGGAGTCCTAATAAAGTTTTTTGTGTCCCTTAGTATTTGCTGAGCTTCCCTGCTGATCTGTCCACTGGTGGAAGGTTGCTCTCTCAACTCTTCCTCCTGATCAAACTGCTCTTCTGACTGAGTATCTTCCTAATCTTCCTCCGTGAAAATGTTGGTACCTGTCCTTGGTACCAAAGTCTGTCTTCCTGTCTGTTCTTCTTGATGCCCCTGCTGATCTTGGACCAAGGGAACTTCTGCAGTTTGATCCTCTGCCGGCATATCACGCGATTTCTGAAATGCTCTATCCTCCATGAACTTAACATCGCGTGTTATCACAACCTTCCTACTGTCAGGAATATAGATCCTATATGCCTTGGAGGTGTCACTGTACCCTACAAGATACCCCCTTTCTACAGTTTGATCTAGCTTGCTTCTCTTCTCGTTGGGTACATGACAGTGAGCCATGCTACCAAATATCCGAAGATGCCCTACCTCCGGTTTCTTCCCTATGAAAGCTTCCTCAGGAGTCTTTTTACTCAAGGCTTCTATGAGGTGTCCTATTATGGATATACACTGTCGTATTGCAGGCTTCAGCCCATAAATATCAGGCTAAGTCAAGGTCAAATAACATGGCCTTGGTTGCTCCTACAATTGTCATGTTCTTTCGTTCTACCACACCATTCTGCTCTGGATTGTATGGCGCAGTCCACTCTCTCCTGATGCCCTCCTTTGCGCAAAAATCTGTGAAGTCCCCATCTATGTATTCCCCACCATTATCTGAATGCAATGTCTTGATCTTCTTCCCCATCATGTTTTCCACAAGAGCCTCGAATTCTTTGAACTTTTCAAAGACTTCATCTTTTGTCTTCAGGAAGTAGATCCAGGTCTTCCTGGAGTGATCATCAATGAATGTGACAAAATATTTGCCACATTTGAGAGCATTAGTGACATTGGTCCACAGATATTTGAGTGTATCAATCCCAAAATGCTTGCTGCCCTGTTTTCACTTCTGGGAAAAGATGCCTTAGCATATTTCCCCAGTACACATCCTCAGCACACATCATCATGCTTCGTGCTGAGAACAGGTGCCCCATCAACTGTTTCTCTGAGCATTTTCAATGCACCGTGATGTAGGTGCCCCGTTCTTCTATGCCAAAGTTCATTCAACCCTTTCTTGTCTTCGAGATTACCACTAACTAGTGCCATCAGGGTTTCGATCTGCAACCTGTATAGTCTGTTGCTTCTGATCTCGATCTGCCTTGTTTGCTTCCAACTAGGATGCTTGACATATACTTTCTTTCCGATAAAGTGTATGTCATACCCTTTGTCCTACAACTGGGATACTGAGATTAGGTTCATCCCAAGCCCTGGCACATGTAGTACATCCGTGATCCTGATTCCTGACACTGGTTCTGGTTTCCGTCTGAAACACTACAGATCCTCTCCCAACTGGAGTGCACTTCGTGCTATTGCACATAGTGATCTAGAAGTTCATCTTCTCTTCCCTATAGCTCGAGAAGTATTCTCGCACTCCAGTCATATGAGCTGAAGCCCCGCTATCAATATACCAGATTCCTGCAGATACTGAACTTGGTAGGCATGTATCATCCTCTTTTAACCTAGAGGATAAGACATCTAAGTCTGTCATACTTATCTGTGCTTCTTTTTGTGTTGCATCCCATCTGAAGCTTCTGGTTTACGCAGTCCCTTTTTCTGACCTTGCTTCCTTTGGATCTGACAGCTCTGATACCATGTGAAAAATCTATAATGGAGAACCCTACTGCAGCTACTAATTAAATTTCTTCTATTGCATTGTCAAACACAATTATTTAACATTTCTCTTGTGTTAAATAACAAAATAAAATATGTTGCAGACTTCACAATTAACAAATCACATATAAACATAGCACAAGTAATCACACATAGACACAGTTATTTTTGGATAATTGTCCCCGGAAAAACCCAACGTGGGAAAACCGATGCAGCAGATCTGAGGGTTTCATTATTATGCAGAAATTCTGAGTACAAATGTGTGATTGTAAATGTCAATCAATCACCTGAAGAATCCTGATGAGAAAAGGCTGAGTGAGACAATTCTCACATCACCTTTTGAGTTTCGGCACTGACCTGCACCAACCCTGATAGGCTCTGCGTGACTTCTGCGCAGTGACTGCATCACTCACACTGTCACTGAGTCACTACTTCTGCTGCTTGTTATGGTTGCTTTCGTGCTTGCTGCTGTATGAGTCTCAAGTGCTCCTTCCTTCCCAAAATGTCCTCCTGACACCAGATGAACCCTCAGTTGCTCCTTCAACAGAAAATGAGAACTCCCTCTGTTTCTCTGCGTTGGCCCGGCATAACTGCTGCTAGGTTAATTCTGCGTTGAAGCTCTAGCTCCTTTCTCACTTCTCTTCTTGTACTCTCTATGCTTTAGAATTCTCCCTCTTGGAGATTTCACCTTCCCCTCTCTACAAAAATCAGAATCACTTCGATTTTCCTCTCCCTAAAGAAATCAAACTCTTGATTCTTTCTCCGTCTGATGTGATTTCCATAAGCCCCTCACCCTCCTTATATTCTTTTGTTGAACCTTCAACGACCAAGATTAAAACATAATCAAGGGTTAGGATTAACTTGGAGGTGATCCATGACTTTATCTAGAAGATTCACACTTGATTTAATTAATACACTTTAATTAATCAATTTCCCTAAGTTTAGACTTCAGGAAAACATTAAAAAAACGATTAATTAATTTAATTAAATCATCTCTAAGTGGAATTTTCCAAAACCATTTACGGGTTTTATGGAATACATGTGTCTTAGCCTATATACAAAATTACAAGGCTAGAGCACATCCGATGCTACCATAAACCAACATCTCGATGGTGAAGCTCCGTCTGCTGCAAAACTGCGTTGACCCTTTGATGCTCTACGTTGCTACTGCGATGCACCTCCGTGCACTGTGTTGTTGCTGCTACGTTGTTGTTGCCTCTACTCTGCGTTGCTTCAGACATAGCGTTCTTGCTCTGCCACTGTCGCTCCATCATCTCTTGCACCAACTGACACCCATCACTCTGCTACTGTCATTAAGGGCTCCCATAGTTGTATGTGATCCAAGAGTTTGGGCACCTCAAGGATCCTGCCCCACACTGCAATTCAAAGAACTACATATCAATGTCGCCCCACATCTTCTCTCGAGGCACAAGAGCATTCATGGCACAATCATCATCATCCCTGTCATCGTCCTTTGCTGCAACAACCTTCGAATCAGAATCTTCTTTTCCCTTCTTCCTCTGAGGGAATTGTGTAGCGAAAAGTCCCAATTCTCCACACCTAAAGCATCTAACCTTCGAGAGGTCCTTCTTCCTTCTTTGTTGCCCATGTTGTCCCTTAGATTCAAAAACCACATCTTCCTCTTCCTCCTTCTTAATCTTGATCCCCGTACTATTGTTTCCCGCCTTGGTCAACCTTTCGATCTCTTCTTGTCGAAGAGTTGCCCACATCTCCTCCCAGTTTGGAATAGCGACTCTGCCCAAAATATCTTGGACAAAGCTTTCCCAGTCCTGACCATAAGTCCATCATCTGGTGTAGCCCCTAAGGAAGCTAGCTGATCTCCGATCGCTCGCAATCTGATAAGGAAGGGGTCAATTTCTTCTCCCTTCTGCATCTAAAACAATCTCAGCTGATTCTCAAGCAACATTCTCCGCTAGACGTAGGTTCCCTGGTACATAGTGGTCAACGAAGTCCACATTTCCCTTGTTGTGTTCTTCTCGGAAATATGTGGCATCACATGATCCTTGACACGATGATCATCCAAAACTGACATGATCTTGGCCTTCCAGATGAAAAAGTTGGATGCTCCATCCAACCTGTCCTGATCCCTTAGTCCATGTGCGGCCATCTCTACTCAATAAAAAAAATGTCGAATTGGTTCTCTTCTCCCTCTTTTGTTGTTGCCCCAGCAAAACTCGAATCTGGGTTTCTTGGTGCTAGAAACCCTCTAATGAACAAGCTCCCTCTGAATCTTGATTTCCTTTACGGAAATCCTTCTGCCAACTGATGTTGAAACACTCCTCTCCAATCACTCTTTGTTGTTGATCAACACTGGATCTAGACTTCTTGGCAAGAAGTCTTCTGAGGAACTACTTCCCTCTACTTTGCCATTGCCCCACTAGACATTGTTCCACACCAACAGAAACAATGCCCCACTAGCAACTCCGGAAGAAAATCGAACTACACTTCCAGTCACAGAAACCGGAAAAATTTGAGGCTCAAAACCTCTACGCTGGCCCAGCAAACACTACGTTGCCTCTGCTACAGCTACAGCGTCACCCTAGCTGGCTGACACAAGCTCTGCGTTATCCCCTCTGGTGACTGCATCACCCTTCCTCTGCCTCTTTCTGGTTCAGCGTTGTCATGTCACTCGGGACAGCTGCCTTCCTGCAACAAATTTTTTTCTTCGTCCTTTTGATGATGGCTTCAGCTCTACTTGCCTGCAATAGTGCTCTGATACCATGTGAAAATTTCTGAATCTAAGTTACAGAAATCCTACTGCAGTAAATCTGATTTGCTTTACCTACTTGCCTTATTAAATTACAAGTTATTTTTCTGAATCTTCAGTAAAAATATTAATGCAAATACACTACAGCCTACACAATTATACAGATCAAGTACTGAAAAAATAAGTGACACATTCAGACAACCGACACTTATTTTCAGACAAATGTCCCCGGAAAAACCCAATACGAGAAAATTGATGCAGCAGTTATGAGGGTTTATATTATTAAGCAGCAGTAATCTAAGTACATCTAGGGTGCCATAATCTGGCTCACCCAATAGAGAATATCTTTGGTAGACAGAAAAGTCATGAGTTTTACCTCACTCTGCAAGTCCTACTTGATCCTGATCAAAAACTAGTGAAACCCCAGCTATCCCTACGCTACCTTTGTGCAGTAGATGCGTAGGCCTGTGTGGGTCTAGCTGAAGACTTTGTCACCCTCTCTCTACATTGATCTGTCTCTCAGAGATCGAGTTCCAGCCCTGCTGACATAGAAACCCTGATCTCTGGCAATTTTTGGACTATCCCTTGGAGCCAATGCACAGCCCCTGCGTGAGCCCTATGTGGGCCTATGTCACCCTCTCTAGGGTATGTGTCACCTCTACCGGTGGTTGCGTTGGTCCCTCTGTTGTCTCTGATGCCTCTCTGCACTGTACTCTTAGTCCTCCGACCAACAACTACTTTTTCCCCTCACTATTGCACTGAATCACTCAGATCTGATCTTCGTCTGAGCACTGCTCTGTTAGAAGAATTTGATCTCTAGATTCAGACTCTGTGTGGTTTCCAACTGACCCTTAAGCCTTCCTTTATACTTTTCCTGTTGATGAATCAATGGTCGTGTCTAATCTCTAATCAACGGCTAAGATTAAAAAAGACTTGATCTTCGTCACTTAGGACATTCCCAGCCACATGTTAAATTAATTCACTTTAATTATTTAAATTCCCTAAGTTTTAACTTAGGCTCGATTTAAAATAATTAATTATTTGAATAACTTAAGCTCCAGGTGGAATTTCTCCAAACGATTTCTGGGTCTTGGAGATCTCATGCGTTCTAGCCCCTACACAAAATTTTGAAGCTAGAGCATATCCGATGCTACCCAAAATCAATTGTTTCTTCCTATCTCACCCAAATATCTCAAGTACGAGATGAGCTTGTTACAGCAGGGGAGAAACTGTCAAACTCAGAACTGATAAGGACAGCTCTAAACAGATTCGCAAAGCAATGGGGTACCTTTGTTAAGGAAGTCGTGGCATGGGAGCATCTCCCAACCTAGGATAGGTTGTGGGATGACTTCACCCAAGAGAATAATTGTGAGGAGGTTCTATGTTGTAGCCAAGTAAAAGGTGAAGGGAATGAGGAGAGCGTTGCCCTTTCAGGTCAGCAAGAAAGGGCAAGGAGCCTGCCAAATTAAACAAGGGAGAGGAAGGATCCACTCATGATGGGAAGAAGGACATGAGCAAAGTCAAGTGCTTTGCATGTTAGAAGTTGTGACATTATGACAACCAATGTCCAAACAGAAAGAAAGACATAGGGAAAATTCAAGTTGCAGCATCAACAGTAATTGATGAGTTTGTGGCAAAATTTGAGTTATTATTGGTGGTTGTCTATCTTTATCGCACTAGTGCTAGAAGTGCTCAGTTTGTCGACAATGATGCATGGTTCGTGGATAGTGGAGCATCTCGTCATATGACAAGAATGAGGAAGTGATCCTTACTGTTTTAGAGACAAATTCAGACATGTATGTGAAAGTTGATATGAGTACCATACATGAAGTGAAGGGGGTTAGAACAATGTTATTCCAACTAGAATCGGGAGGATCTCTGGAGGTGGCAGAGGTGTTATATGTCCCAAAGTTAAATACGAACTTGCTCTCAGTCTCAGCCTCGTATGGATGTGAAGACTACCTTCCTTAGTGGGGTGATTGAGGAAGAGGTGTATATTGAGCAGCATCATGGCTTTGAGGTGCATGGGAGGGAGTCCCATGTACGCAAATTAAAGAAGGCCTTATACAAACTTGAGCAGGCACCTCGTGCATGGTACTCCAAGATTGTTAGGTCCTTATATTTCTAGTGTAGTCGCTTATTGTTGTAGTGTAGCCCCCTTAATGTTATTGTTGTACCCCTGTAATCCCCATACTGTTATTATTGTGCCCCATAAAACCTCACAATTGCTATTGTTGGCCCTTAGATTACTATTGTTAGGTCGGCTAGGATTATATCATGACCCCATGGACTCCTATATATAGAAAGGAGGTTTTGTCATTCAAATCATCCAAGAATTTTTCATTTATGTAATGTAAAGGAGGTTGCCCCCTTGAAGTGGCTTATTTCTAAGACGTCGATCTCTCTTTTCTTCTATTTTGGGAGCTGGTTTCATAACATTTGGATTCTAGGGTTTCGCTGCTTCAAACGGGTCATCGTAGAATTTTCACTATAACTTTTTTTCTATGAAGGTTCAGAAGCTAAAAAAAACCAATTTGCGAAGAAATCCTGATAAATGTCGTGTAAAAATTTTAGATCTTGGCTCGCAATATTTTCGAAGATATGATCTATGGAAGTTAGGGTTTTTGCAGGATCCCGAATTTCATCTCAAAGAGGTGACCATGGGAAAATCGTCATAACTCTCTCTCTGAGCATCGAATTGGAATTTTGTAAGAAGTGGCCGAAAGTACACGGACTGTAATTTACTGTGTATCAATTTCAGAGTCGAAGGAGGAAACAGTGACATGTGGCATGCCGTACAAGTTCTCTCTACTAAATCATACCATAATTAGGTCATTGCGAGAGATTAGGCATAACTTTTCCTTGAAGAATCCAAATCAGGTCAAACCTGTAGCATTGGAAAGAAGATCCAGAGGGCTACTAAAGGACAAAAGATAAAATCTTAGGGATCTGAAATTCCAGAGATACATCAGTTTCAATATCGAGCTCCTCAAAAGCCAGAAAAAGGTGTGCATTTTGTTTTTCAAATTGCATAAGTCTTGTTTGAAAAATCAATTTGAAGTGATTCCAAGGGCATATTGAAGCATAGATATCAGTATTGGGTTTTAAAATGGCCCCAGAAAAAAAAAAACTCAACACCCATTAAACCTTCAGAAGGTTCTACTATGACTCTAAAAGAATGATGAGCTAACATGGAAGACATGAGGAATGATCTAAAAGCAAACATGAAAGGTTTGAAGGAAGGTTTGACAAATTTGATACAAGAAATGATTCCTAATAGTGAAAAGGTAGTACAGGAAACTCATGATGAGAACAAAATAAATTTTAATCGTGATTTCATAAACTCTAATGTTGGATTGAAGACCCATCATATTCCAAAGATGGATATGAGGAAGTTTGATGGCAAGGATCCCGTAACATGGATACTACAGATGGAGCAATATTTTGATCTCCATAATGTGCAAAACACACAAAAGGTATGCATTCAACTTTACATTTAGAACAAAATACATTTGTATTGTATCGATGGCTTTACTCTCATAAAAAAATTGTCACTTGGTCAATTTTTACGGAGGATGATAGCACATTATGAGGATACAAAGAGAAACATCTTCTTTAGCCAATTGATAAATCTCAAACAAAAGAGTTCAATGGTGAAGCACATTGAGGACTTCCAAAAATTGAATATAAGGGTAACTGATATTCCAGAGGAACACGGGATTGATCTCTTCATAGGGACTTTAAAGGATAACATCCAACATGAGGTTCGCCTTTGGGAACCTGATTCATTGGAGAAGGCATTCAAGTTGGCAAGAAAAATTGAAAGTAAATTTATGGCAACAAAGAAGCCTACCACTCACATCTATAAAAATGGAAGTGTTGCTACTCCTAGACTTCCACAACCTACAAGGTTGACACCACAACAATTGGAATTAAAAAGAGCAAAAGGGCTTTGCTACAGTTGTGATAGCAAATACACTAAAGGTCATAAGTGTACTGAGAAGAAATTATTTTACATAGATTGTGAAGAGGAGGAAGAAAATGAACAAGAAACTTCAAAAGAAGAGGATATACACCAAGAACCAACCCTAGAGAAAGAAGAAATGAGTCCGACCATATCCTATAATGCATTGGCAGGAATTACCACTCCTCAAACTCTCAAGATAGGACATATCAAGAAGAAAAAGGTAAGAGTGTTGATTGATTCAGGTAGTACCCATAATTTTATTCATTGTAAGGTAGCCAAGGAATTGAATTGCTTCCTATACCCAGCACCAGAGTGTCAAGTGATGGTTGCAAATGGAAGGACTATAAATTGCTCTGGAAAATGCCATAATATCAAACTAACCATGGGGGAATATGTATTGAATAGTCCAATGCATTCCATTCCAATGGGAGGTGTTAATGTTATACTAGGAGTACAATGGTTACAATCTTTGGGGACGATAGCTTTTAATTTTCAAGAACTTTTCTTGAAATTTTTTTCGGAAGGAAAGAAAGTTGAATTACGGGGTATCGCAGGGAAGCCGAGAAAGATAATAAGCTCTAATGTCATGACAAAGCTTCTGAAGAAAGAACAACGAGGCGTAATTGCACAATTATGCTCACTAGAAGTTCCAACATCAAAATCATCTATTTCTGCAGATCTCCAAAAAGTCTTGAACAATCATTCCAAGGTGTTTGAAACTCCCAAAGGACTCCCACCTATTCATGATCATGATCATGCTATTCATTTGATTCCAGGAAGTGTTCCTCCAAACATCAGGCCTTATAGATATCCTTATGTCCAAAAGAGCGAAATTGAACGTATGATTGCAGAAATGTTAGAGGCCGGTATAATTCAACCTAGTCAAAGTTCTTTCTCTGCTCCTGTATTATTGGTACACAAGAAGGATGGATCATGGAGAACGTGTTCGGATTATAGGGAGCTCAATAAGCTCACCATTAAAGATAAATTTCCCATTCCTGTGATTGATGAATTATTGGATGAATTACATGGAGCAATTTATTTTACCAAGTTGGATCTTCGGTCAGGATATCATCAAATTAGAATGAAGACCGAAGATATTCCAAAAACAACATTTCGAACTCATGAGGGTCATTATGAATTTTTGGTCATGCCTTTTGGCCTTACCAATGCACCTTCTACATTTCAAGGGTTGATGAATTCCATTTTCAAACCCTTCATTAGAAAATTTGTGTTCGTATTTTTTGATGATATACTAATCTATAGCAGGTCTTGGAAGGATCATGTTGAACATGTTGACAGGGTGCTCAAACTATTGCAGGAGAAACAACTATATGCAAAAACATCCAAATGTTTCTTTGGAGTACAAGAGGTGGAATATCTAGGTCATATTGTATCTCACGAGGGTGTTAAGGTAGACCCTAACAAAATTAAAGCCATTAAGGAATGGAAAGTCCCCACAACCATAAAGCAATTGTGAGGATTTCTCGGGTTAACAGGGTATTATCGCAAGTTTGTTAAGAATTATGGGAGAATAGCAGCACCTCTAACAACATTATTGAAGAAAGATGCATTTTCATGGACTCCTGAAGCAACTAAAGCCTTTGAACATCTTAAAGAGGCAATGTGCCTAGCACCAGTCTTAGCTACGCCAGACTTCACAAAAACCTTTATTGTGGAATGTGATGCCTCGGGAAATGGAATTGGTGTTGTTTTAATGCAAGAAGGAAGACCCATTTCTTTTGAAAATCATCCAATCAAAGGAAAGTATTTACAGAAAGCTATTTATGAGAAGGAAATGTTGGCAATACTACATGCACTAAAGAAATGGCGACCTTACCTAATGGGAAGACACTTCAAGGTAAAAATTGATCATGACAGTCTTAAATATTTTTTGGAACAAAGACTATCTTCAGAAGAGCAGCAAAAATGGGTCACAAAAATGTTGGGTTATGACTTTGAAATCCTCTACAAAAAAGGGAAGCTAAATGTTGTTGCAGATGCACTCTCAAGAAAGGATGAGGAGGAGGAAGCATTGCTTTGTGCCATTTCTATTATCCAACCAGATTGGATAACCGAAGCAAGGGAGGAATGGAAGAATGATGAAGAAGTGTGGATACTCATTCAAAAGTTGCAGCAAGATCCCAGTACATCTGATACATTTAGTTGGAAAAATGATTCCTTATGGTACAAAGATCGTTTATATCTTTGTAAGAATTCCCAACTAAAACAAAAGATTCTTTTGGAATTGCACACCTCTCCCGTAGGAGGACACTCTGGATTTTTAAAAACTTACCATAGGGTGAAGAAAGAATTTTTTTGGGATGGCCTTAAATTTGATATTCAAAAGTTTGTGGCAGAAAATTTGGTTTGCCAACAAAATAAAGTTGAGACAATTAAGACCCCGAGTGTTCTACAACCTTTACCCATTCCAAGTCAACGTTGGGAGAAGGTTTCAATGGATTTAATCACAAGTTTACCTAAGTCCGAAGGAAAGAGTGTCATCATGGTGGTAGTTGATAGACTTACCAAGTATGCACAATTTTGTGCATTATTTCATCCATTTAAAGCAAGTACAATTGCTACTACATTTATGGAAACAATTCAAAAGCTACATGGAAACCCAAACATTATTGTAAGCGACAGAGATCCCATTTTCACTAGAAATTTTTGAACGGAATTATTTTCTTGTTTGGGTACTCAACTAGCCCATAGCTCATCTTATCATCCTCAATCCAATGGGCAAACTGATATAGTGAACAAATGTTTGGAAGGATATCTTCGTTGTTTTGTATCTGATAAACGAACACTATGGGTCAAGTGGTTAACTCTGGCTGAATGGTGGTATAACACTTCCTTCCATACTGCAACAAAAATGACCCCATTTATGGCACTTTATGGATATCATCCACTGTCCATCACATCATGTTTAAGAGAAAATTCTAAGATTCAAGCAGTGGAAGATCACATCGAGCATCAACAACAAGTTCTCCAACTCTTGAAGGATAACCTAAATTTGGCACAAAATCGAATGAAACAACAGGCAGATCAACATCGCAGCGAGAGAAGTTTTGATGTAGGAGACTGGGTAATTTACGACTACAACCATACAAACAAATGTCCCTCAAGCAAGCTAAGAAGGATAATAAATTATCGCCAAAGTACTATGGTCCTTACAAGGTGTTGCAAAAGATTGGTACTATGGCATACAAATTGGAGCTTCCTACTTCTCAACTGCACACAGTTTTCCATGTTTCATGCTTAAAAAAGGTTATAGGTCACAAAGTTCCAGTTCAAACAATATTGCCAGAACTTGATGAGGAAGGAAAAATTATATTGGAACCTGAAGCAATCACAGAAACAAAAACTCAACATCTACGAAATCGATCAATTTCAGAGTATCTCATCAAGGGGAAGAACTTACCCACTGAAAATTCCACATGGGAGGATGAGAATTTTATACAAAAGCATCCAGAGTTACTCAAGCATTGAGGACATCACCTTTTGAAGAAGAGGGGCATGTTAGGTCCCTATATTACTAGTGTAGTCCCTTATTGTTGTAGTGTAGCCCCCTTAATGTTATTGTTGTACCCCTGTAGTCTCGACTCCCCATATTGTTATTATTGTGCCCCATAAAACCCCACTATTGCTATTGTTGGCTCTTAGATTATTATTGTTAGGTCAACTAGGACTATATTGTGACCCCATGGACTCCTATATATAGAAAGGAGGTTTTGTCATTTGAATCATCCAAGAATTGTTCATTTATGTAATGTAAAGGAGGTTGCCCCCTCGAAGTGGCTTATTTCTAAGGCATTGATCTCTCTTTTCTTCTATTTTGGGAGTTGGTTTCATAACAAAGATTGATGGGTACCTTCGTGGACTAGGCTTCACCAAGAGTGAGGCAGACTCAAACTTTTACTATGTACTTGTTGAGGGTGAGGTGCTCATATTGGTCCAAATAAGTTGTCGATCTCTTTTTGAAGAGATTGGAGAGGCCCGTTGGGATGTGCAACGAGGACCTTGCTTCTAAATTTGAGATGAAGCACATTGGTTTGATGCATTACTTCTTGGGATTAGAGGTGTGGCAACAACCAAGAGATATCTTCCTTGGGAAGGGAAAGCATGCAATTGAGATTCTGAGGAGATTTAGGATGGAGGATTGTAGGTTGATGTCTACACCTATGATCACCAACTTGAGGAAGTTAAGTGCTTCTGAGGGTGAGTTAGTGCATCCTACCTTGTACAGACAGTTGATTGGGTACTTGATGTATCTGGTCAACGCTGGGCCATATTACCACAATATCTAGAAGGCCTTGGAGAGGGAAACCCTACAAGACAAGAGCTAGACAAAGTGCTAACAATGGGACAATGGCCCACTGTCACCTTAGCCAAGGTCCCCTGCTCTTTACGAACTTTCACCGATGGGAGGAGCCTTGGTAGGAAGGAGATCACTTAAAATAGATATGCTAGGTATAAGGCACAAAGTGATCAAGCTAGAGCTCATTCAAGAGAGAGACTCAATAATGTTTTGAGGCTTCAAAGCGAGTTGTGAGTCAATCTGTTGGATGTAATTTTATTTTGCACTAATAAAATCAAAGACTTTGGGGGTTTATCTTGCAATGGTGTTCCTTTTCTGCTTCTTGTGGTAATGATGTTCTCAATCGTTCTTTAATGCTCTACTAAATCTAATTGCTTAAATTATTATTTCATTTGCCAGTAGTGGGATTATCTATTTGTTGCTTTTCTAGGTAAAAACGGGCCTAGTAAAATTTTCAACAATGAAAACTACTTTTGATAACAATGTACTGTTGTTTTTCCACGACCTTGGTGTCTGGGATAGAATCTTAAAATATTTAACGCTACCGAACGAAGAATCACAACGATACTACTTTGCACAGCGGAATATAAACAACAATAAATCACACATGCACAAAATATAGACAACTTTTTACAATTTTCAACCCAACTTTGTTATATTAATCAAATTGAATAATACAACAGTCTAGGGCTCCCGTACCAAGGATAATTGCCCTCATACATCCACTAGTACAAGAATACAAAATTGGGGCTTGGTGTTAGTCCATCGACAACCAGTCTACCCTTAACAAGATGTTGATTTCTGGTAGCATCGGATATGCTCTAAGTCTCAAATTTTGCAGGGAGGCTTAGACACATATATTCCAAAATACCCAGAAATCATTTTGGGAAATTCCACACGGATGGGGTTTTATTAAAAAAATTAATTATTTTTTATGGAAGCCTAAGTATAAACTTAGGGAATTAAAATAATTGAAGTGTATTAATAGAATTGGGTGTGAATTTTCTAGAAAAAGACGAAGATCAAGTCAAGTTAATCTTAGCCCTTGATTATGTTTTAATCTGGGTCGTTGATTTTTCAACGAAAAGGTTAGAAGAGAAGGCTCGATGGACATTTGGAAATAACATCGGGGGAGGATCTAGAGATTGATTTCTCAAGTGATCAGTGTAGAGCAGGCAGAGAGATCATCGAAGTGATTCTTGTAGTGAGAGGCAGAGATAGTTCCGGTTGGAGAGATTTTTCTTGAGCCGGGAATACATCGCAGAGAAGGCAAAGAAAGGACGCAGAAGAGGCAGCGTAAGGGCTACGCTGGGCAGCGCAAAGCCACACAGAAGCAGTGTTGATCCTTTGAAGAGATCCGCTATTTTGCTAAGAATCAGTTAGATCCAGTGCCGGAGAGTTGGGGTGTGAGACCGAAGGGGCCAGAGAATCAATATCCAGTCAACAGAAAGATCAACCAAAGGGAGTGACGTAGTCCCCAGCTATAGTGACATAGAGCTGCGCAGAGGCAACGTGGGGCTTGTCATTTTAGGGTTGGGTCTGTTGACCATTGGAGTGGCACATGATGATTATGTGAAGACTCCATGCCCAAGGATGAACCAGAGGACACTTATACCATCATATATCATCAGTTCAACAGAGTTTTTAAACTCTACTTCTACTTATCATCATCTTTCTCTTGTGCCTAGATTCCACACCCTACGAGGAATTGTAATAAGTGATGCTAGTAATGATGAGCTTTGAGTTAGTATTGAGTCTGTAACAGACCTAGGTAGCCTGGGACCTTGCCAACAAATGAGTATTACTCTGAGAGTTTTTTTTCAATCGGTTAATTATCATCTCCCCATCGGGACTTAATAATTAATTGAGTTTTTTCCTCCGATTTTACCCCAAATCTGGAGTACGACTTGATGGTGAGGCCTTGGATAAGTCCTAGTGTCTAGAGTCAATGTATATTACCATACTAGGTCATAGAAAAAAATTCATGGAATTTGGTTAGGTCTAGGTAGTCATTTTTTAATATTTTAGATTTCCCGCAGGTCAAAAATTGCAATAAAAATTGTAATTGAATTGTAATAAGTGTTGTCTAGTGAAATTGTATGGGTATGAGTAATCAAAATTACACCTCTCACCCTCAACTTTCTAATATGACAAACTTTGGGGGATTAAAATTGTGTTTTGAACCCTCAAAACCCACTTTTCCTAAGTTTAGTGGTAAATGTGACAATTAATAAAGCCAGAAATTAAATAAATACCTACACATGTTAAATGTTGTGGAAATGAGATAGAAAATTATGGAAGAGTTAAAGTGAAATCCCAAGGTGATGTGGACTCTTAAAATCAAGGAAATGACATGTGCTCAAATAAAATCGAATTTCTAGCATTAAATGAGAGTTGCTTACTTGGAAATTCGAATTTGGGAAGTTAATGTACATTTGGGATCATTTAAGAGAATATTTGGTGGAGATTTTTGTGGAAAATTGTCCCCACATGGGTTACCACTCATATACACTTGTCATACCATCATAAAATCGAATTTGGCATATGAGGGAAGAAGAAAATGATGTCCACTTGCAAAAATTCGATTTTTACACTTGGCATTGGAGTTTCACTTATCAAATTCTAATTTGCCTTGTGATTTCATCCCTGTCACCACTTGGCATTTCGTTCTTCATTGGGATTTGCTCACATTCTCTTATATAAGTGAGCCTTGGGCTCTCATTTGCAATATTGTTATGAGCTATTGTGCTTGCGGAAGCGCAACTACTTTGTACACTTTTCAAGAATATCAATAAAAAGACTTTGGGGGTCCATTCATGGGTGTTCTTCCTTTGGAGCATGGTGAATTGTGAGCTACTGGTATAATATTTTATATGCTTTGAGTTATTTCATTTTCCATGTATTCTTGTGAACTTGTTAATGCACAACTATCTTGTATTAGCATTTGATTTGAAAGAAAGATCTAGAGTTTGAAAGTTCTAGCTTATTTTCAAATAAATTTCTAGAAGTTTCAATTCATTGTTTGTTTATCTAAATCTACATGGACTAATGTGTGACTTGAGTACTGTAGAAGAATTCTTTTTGGATCAAGCGTGAGGGGAAGTCTTTGGGAGACCAACCCACCCTTGAAGCATTTTCAAAGGAACTCTCATTTGTTATTTGAATTTTCATAGTTTATCTTACGAAAAAATGTCTTGCAGGGATTCGTTTGGACATAGTTTGTATGCATACAATCATTTAAAAATATTTTACTTTTCATTGTGCTTCAATGGATCATATTTTACTATTTAAAGAGCTTAAGCATGGCTAGACAAAGAGTTGAGTTTACTCATCCTCTTTGGCTTAGCCCCTATGAAACCGAATACGTCCTCCACCCTCCACGTGTCCTGAATCGGTTGAATCGGACACAATTCGTGGGGATTCGAGTCCATTTGACCAAATTCGATCGTGTCCGTACAGGACACGACGAGTCTCGATCGTGTCCTGTACGGACACGATCGAATCCCGATATGTCGGACTCAAACAGCGTAGAAAAGCGTCCTAGCTGTTATAAAATTGTGATTTCTCATTTGTTTTTTCACTTGTGTTAGTGTGTGAGTTGAGCAAGGAGCAAGGAGTAGCAAGAAGCAAGGGAGCATTTTCAAGGAGATTCAAGCAATCGGTAAGTGCATTGTCTCTCTATTTTTTTGTATTTGGTTTGGATGTACATATGTTTTACAAATTTGGTCATTTTTGTTTATTTTTTACAGCATTCATGGCTCAATCAAGGGCAACAAGGAAGAAGCAAAGAAAGGGGAAGAATGTCCCCATTGGAGATGCCCTTCCTGAGAGCGAGGGCCAAGCAGCAAGGCATAGGGAGGAGGCAATATTGCTTGGAAATGCAGTTTTTGCCACAGCCATTTCATGAGCACATATTACTGTGGGAAAGCTCATTTGTTGGCTTTGTCAAGTTGTGCCATTTCAGCTTGTACACAGGTGCCATTAGCAAAGAGGAAGGAAATGGAGAGAGAGGCATTTGTTGGTGCGGAAAATGTGGCATCAAAAACAAAACAAAACAAGAATGATGACCCCCTTCCATTCTTGAGGAAAAGCAATAACAAGTTCCCATTTGAGAGTTCTAGTGGGGGGCAAGCAGCAAAAAGAAAGGCAACTGCACATGGTCCAATGGACAAGATTTTCCAGAAAGAGAAGCAGGAAGAGCTTCATCTCACCATTGCATTTTTTTCTATCAAAACTACATATTCTTCAATGTTGCAAGCTCGCCTCTATTATTGAGATGTGTCGAGCTCTAACTCAAACAGCTCCAGCAAGGTATGTGCTCATGGGTCAGAGAAACTTAGAACCACATTGTTGACGAAGGCAAAGAAAGAGGTGGAAAAATGCTTGAGCCTATTAAATCAACATGGCCAACATCTAGAGTTAGCATTGTTTCTGATGGATGGGCAGATCCAGCACAACACCCACTCATCAAATTCTTGGTGTCTTCCTTGAATGGTCCAGTTTTCTTGAAATCAATGGATGCACTTGGACAATACAAGGGTGCAAAATATAAGGGTGAGTTATTTATTAAAGTTATTGAAGATGTAGGTGTCGATTCTTGTGTGCAAATCATTACAGATAATGCACCTGTTTGCAAGGTCGTTGGCATGATTGTGGAAGCTAAATATCCACAAATATTTTGGACACCTTGCATTGTCCATTCATTGAACTTAGCACTGAAATCTATTGCCTCTGATGTGCTTTGGATTGGAAGCATTATTGAGGATGCACGGCATATTCGCAACTTTGTACAAAACCATACAAATGCCCTCACTATCTACAAGGAGTACACCAATCTATCATTGTTGAAGATTGCGGATACACGGTTTGCCTCTTCATTCATCATGTTGAAGAGGTTGAGAGAGGTCAAGACCGCTCTTGGGGCCATGGTTATTTCAGAGTTTTGGTCTTTTTGGAGAAAGACAGATCAAGCAGCCTCAAAAAGAGTGAAGGACACATTGTTGGATGATGTCTGGTGGGAGAGGGTAGATCTACTTATTCAGATCATGGATGTAATATCCCCTTTCAAGGATATTTCTCAAACACAGTCAACTCTAAACCAGAGATGGACTGGAGGGGCGTTTACCAGATATTTCACCTCTGAAAAGAGGGTGAGATCTGGAGGCTACCTGGCCCTCACCAGACTCTGTCTATAGAGTATGGGAAAAACACAACAGATGGGATAGCAACTAGAATGTCTCAAAGGGAAAATAGGCAGTGATACGGAACATACAACAGTACATGAAATGCTAGAAACAGTATATGAAACAGATACACATGAAATAGAGAGAATGCTAAGCCATTTTATTATACTACGAAATAGAAATGAGTACAAGAGGTGATCAGAATGATGGCACCTCGACTTGCACTAGGCAAGTTAAGAAATACTCTCAGAATGACAAAGGAATGGTTGCTCTCTGATCTGCGTCCAAGCTGCTGGAGAACTACTCTACTGCTGCCACTGTTGGAACCAACTGAGTATTTTGGGCTGCTTCCCTACTCGGAAAAAGTTGAAACTCTGGAATCAGCCTCTACTCACAAAACCCAGAAAATCCCAGAGAGCGTTTCTGGAATGGTCGACCCCCGAAAATACCCCCCTTGGGGATCTACGATATCCTCCAAGGCTCTGCGTTGATGCTGAATGAATCCTCCCAAAATATGGCCTCCCACTCTGCCAAAATCCTCCAATAGGCAAGGGTTGGCCCCTTGCTCAATCTCCTAACCCGAAACCCCCGAAATAATACCAAACCGGAGCTCCCTCAAGATGGACTGCGTCCTCCCTCTCAAGACTGCGCAGTCTATAGATGCAATGTTCCTCCACAAATACCACAACTCGATCCTCCTACAAAATATTGATGGGAATGCCTCACTCGAGCAAGCACTCGAAGTCTCCCGAGGTTGAGGGTGAGATCTCTGAACGGAAACACTTAATACACTAAAAAGTGCTGCAGACAAGCTAAACAGCTAGCGTGCTCAAAGTCGAAGTGACCAGCTCAATATGCATAAACTTGAATGAGGAAATGAGGAGGCTCTCCTCCTTTTATAACGATGGGCCTCTCTCAACTCTAGGCCCCACCATCTCCTACGTAGCCTCCATTTGGCCCACGTTGCCAACTCAACTGCGCTATCTATGCCCACATGGTCTAAGTGGGTCCCCCTCTACGTGGTCTCTTGGCCCCCCTTGGCCCACTTAAGTTACAACGTTGAGTCTACTAGGGAGTGTACTTTATTTTAGTGAGTTGTGTCCCCCTCTTACTCACTTTTATTTATATTTTAACTATAGAAGGCAAAATTGATCAAAGTTAATATTTCCAATTAGTTATCGCTAATTGGAAATATTACAGTCTCCCCCGACAAAATGTTGCTTGACCCCAAGCAACTGTAGTGATGGATGCTGCAAGATCTTCTCACTTTCCCAAGTGGCATCCTCATCCGGCAAATTCTTCCACCTCACTAGGAATTCTCGGATGATCCTGTTCCGCCACTGCCTCTCCCTGGTATCAATAATGGCCTCTGGCTGCAACACCAAATGCCCGTCATCATCCGTAGGCGGTAGCTCCTCTGTCACTATCACCTGCTGCCCCAATGCCTTCTTCAGGCACGATACATGAAAAATGTTATGAATCTTGCAGCTTTGAGGCAGCTCCAACTCATAAGCAACCTGCCCAACCCTGCGTATCACCCTGTAAGGCCCATAAAAACGGGGCTTGAGCTTCTTAGCTCCCTTCTGCTTTAGCGTCGACTGTCGGTATCGCTGCAAACGTAGATAGACCAAGTCCCCTACCTCAAACTGTCTCTCCACCCAACCCCTGTCGGCATACAGCTTCTGCTGGTTCTGCGTTGTAGCCATGTTATCCTTAAGAGCTCGAAGGATGCCCTGACTCTCTTGGATCCAATCTCTGGCTCTTGGAGCCTTGCTGGCACCAAACATCACATTTGCAAAAGATAAAGCATAATAACCATATAATGCATAGAATGGAGACATACCGATTGACATGTGATGTGTGTTATTGTAGCAGTACTCCCCTAGGTGCAGCCACTTCAGCCATGCTCTCTGCTGCCCACTGACATAGTTACGCAAGTAGCCCTCCAGCCACTTGTTAACTATCTCTGTCTGCTCGTCTGTCTGTGGATGGTCGCTGGTACTCGGTGTCAGCTCGGTCCCCACCAATCGGAAAAGCTCCTGCCAAAATCTGCCCATGAAGCAGTTGTCCCTATCACTGATAATGGTCTTGGGAAGACCATGTAACCTGAAGATGTCCCTGAAGAACAGCTCTGCCACCAGTGCTGTTGTGTAGTGTGCGGATATGGCAAAGAAGTGTGCATACTTCGTCAGTCAATCAACGACGATGAATATATAGTCCTTGCCCTGCACCATGGGCAACCCTGTGATGAAGTCAATCGAAATACTCTCCCATTTCCCCTCTGGAATGGGAAGAGGCTGCAACAAACCTGCTGGATGGTTCATCTCCCCCTTGTTCCTCTGACACACCTCGCACTCCCTAATATGCTGGAGTACATCCTCCTTGAGGCCCTTCCATGAGAACCTCTCCCTGATGGCCCGGTAGGTTTTGGTAAACCCCTGGTGGCCAGACAATGGTGAATCGTGAGAAGCCTGCAATATCTTCTTCTTGAGCTGAGAGCCCTCAATCAAGAAGATCCTGTCCCTGTAATAGATGATCTCATCCATCACCCTGTATCTGTCATCTGTCACCTGACCATCCAAAATCTCACAAGCAAACCTGTCCTTGGAGTACTCCACCAGAAGTCGAGCCCTTCAATCGGTATCCAAACTCATCAGAGACAACGTGGCTGGTCTTCGTGAAAGTGCATTAGCCACCATGTTGTTCTTCCCTTTGACATACTCGATGTCAAAGTCGTAGACCTGGATCTTGCTGACCCACTTCTACTGCCTCTCCTGTAGCTGCTTCTGGTCCAAAAAGAACCTGAGGCTGTTGTGGTCAGTCCTCACTCTAAACCTGTTACCCACCAGGTACTGCCGGAATTTGGCCAATGCATGCATAATGGCCAGCATCTCCTTGTCATATATAGCATACAACCGCTCATGTGGAAGGAGTTTCCGGCTCTCAAAAGCTATAGGATGGCCTCCCTGCATCAACACTGCGCCGATCCCCTCTCCCGACGCATCACACTCCAGAACAAATGGCTGCGTAAAGTCTGGCAATGCAAGCACTGGGCAGTTGCTCATCACCTCCTTGAGCCTGTCAAAGGCCCGCTGCGCTGTATCTGACCAACTGAATACCCCCTTCTTCGTCAAATTTGTAAGGGGTGCAGCAAGCTGAGAGAAACTTTTGACGAACTTCCTGTAATAAGTGCAGATACCAACAAATCCTCGAAGTTTTGTCACGTTTCTCGGCTCTGGCCAATCTCTGATGGCCTTGATCTTCTCCTCGTGAACCCTCACTCCGTCCACTCCTATAATGTGTCCCAGATATAGCATCTCTGTCAATCCAAACTCGCACTTGGAGAGCTTAGCATAAAACTGTTGCTCCTCCAAAATACGCAACACTGCCTCTATGTGCTGGAGATGCTCCTCCCATGTCCTACTATATATCAATATATCATCAAAGAAGACCAGCACAAACTTCCTCAGGTGACTGCGGAAGATGTGGTTCATGCATGACTGGAAGGTGGCCGGTGCATTGGTTAGCCCGAAGGGCATCACCAAAAACTCAAAATGGCCATAATGGCACCTGAAAGCGGTCTTGGGAATGTCCTGTTCCCTCGCGTGAATCTGGTGGTACCCGGATCTCAAATCTATCTTTGAGAAGAACTGCACCCCTCTCAACTCATCCATCAGCTCATCGATCCTGGGTATAGGATACCTGTTCTTCATGGTTTTCTTGTTCAAGGCCCTGTAATCAATACACATCCGCAATGTGTCGTCCTTCTTCTTCACCAACACTACCGAAGAAGCGAAAGGACTGGTGTTGGGCCGTATGTGTCCAAGGGCTAACAGCTCACGGATAGCCCGCTCAATCTCGTCCCGATAGGCCTTGGGGTGCCTATAGGGTGTGGTAATGATGACGTGGATGCCCTGCTCTAACTCAATCGTATGCTCAAATCCCCAATCCGGTGGCTGTCCCGGTGGTATCTCCCCAAACACCATGGCATATCTATCAAGGATGGTCTGAATCTCTGGATGAACCGACTGCCCAGTAGTCACTGCCTCTAATGCACGCAGCTCTACTACCCACTCTATGTCTCCCTTCCGGAAGTCTGCCTCCATCCGGTGAGCTGAAACAATCTGAGGTGGGTAAGTGTGCATTCTCCGTATCTTCTCATGCTTCCCGGTCTTCTTATCATCCCACTCCATCTCCAAGGCCTCTCAATCTATGGTGACCTTCCCTAGAGTGATCAGCGACTGTACACCCAATACCACATTGGTATCCGGTATGTTAACCACGAAAAAGTGGTCAGTCACCGTGTAGGTACCCATCGTCATAGCCAGCTCTGGGACATATCTGGCACACTGCATCGTCTGATCTCCCGGGACCAACACTGAAAATCCACCGAAGCTCTCTGTCGATATGCCTCTCCGCTCAACCATCTGTGCATCGATGAAGTTGTGGGTTGCTCCACTGTCTACCAGCACTGAAACTCGCTGCCCTCGTACTGTCCCTCGGACAGGCAACGTCAGATACTTGGGTACTCCTCGTAATGCTGCAAGGGTCCCCCCTGTGGGTGCAAAGGCTGCACCTCCTACTCCTAGTGGTGGAGGTGGCAAATGGTCCTGCGCTGCATGGCTGCCTCCTGCCTCCCCGTCATCATACTCATCCTCTTCTTCGTTGTCCTCGGAGAAAACCTCAATAAAATGTGCTTTACCAGTAGCACATCTGTGTCTCGGTGCCCACGGCTCCTGACATGTGAAACACAACCTCTTCTTCTTCAACTCCCTCCTGGCATCATCATCCAACTGTCCCCTACCCGGATTCCCCTTTGGAGGCGGAATCCTCACATCCTTCCACTTTGGCTGAAAAGCCTATCTCTAGGGGTAAGGCGTCCTGGTCCTGGGTAAGGCATCCTGCAAATCTCGTGTCCTGCCAACTGCGTCATGGAGTGTGGTTGGTCTAGTGGATCTGAACAAACCCCGAAGTGGCTCTGCTAACCCCTCAATGAACATATAAATCATGCGTGCCGCGGATAAATCTGGCACCATCACTGAAAGTCTCAAGAAATCTGAGATATAAGTATCCGGGCTCCCGGTCTGCTTGAGCCTCGTCAGCTCAACAAAGTGCTCCTCCGGATCCCTCCAATCAAACCTCTCTATCAATCTCCAGGTGAACTCGGCATATGTAGTCACTGTCGAATGCCTGAGTGTAACCATCCCATGGAACCACCAATCCTGAGCCTCGCCATCCAAATGCAATGCTACCACCTTGATGGCCTCCGTCTCTGCCATCTGGTTGAGTTGGAAGTATATGTCCAGCTTCTCCACCCAAGCCTTTGCCGAACTGTTTGATGAACCATCAAACGTGGGCAAATGGAACCTGCTCACTGTACGCTGAGTGTCCCCCTCATGATAATGTCGGTGCCTTCTGCGATGGTCATGGGGTCTGCTGTCCCGCTGGAGCTGAACAAAATCTCTGAATGAAAGGGCATCCCTGAACTCCTGCCCATCTGCCTGATACTCAGCAAAATAATCCCCCATGTGGCCAGGCTCTGGCTCCTGCTATGCTCCTGCTCCAGTGTCTGCACCCAGAAAAGTGGGCATAGTGGAACATGTGGGGGCATGTGATGCCATGTGATGAGTGGCATCGTGCTCCTGCAAATGGTGGGATGTGCCTAATCCCTCGCCAATCTGAAAACCCCTTGGGGTTTCACGTTGTCTAGCCTCTACAGCAGTGAATCTCTGCCCCATCACCTCAATCTGCCTCGACAGATCCTATACTGACTTGAGGAGCATTTCCCCAAACTTCTTTGCATCACTATCATCTGCCATCGGCTCCTCCTGTTCTGCGTCTACTACTAGATCCTGTTCTGCGTCTACTACTGGATCCTATTCAGCGTCCACCACTGGAACACAGTCACCCTCCCTGTAGGTGATTTGCAACCTACGCTCTCTCTCACGGTACCTCCTACCTCTGTAGCAAATATACGGCTTCTCCCCCGGTGTCATAGACAACTAGCTCCACAAGCTGAGCCAAATCTATGAGCTCCGATACCACTGTAATATCCCCTTTCAGGGATATTTCTCAAACACAGTCAACTCTAAACCAGAGATGGACTGGAGGGGCGTTTACCAGATATTTCACCTCTGAAAAGAGGGTGAGATCTAGAGGCTACCTGGCCCTCACCAGACTCTGTCTATAGAGTATGGGAAAAACACAACAGATGGGATAGCAACTGGAATGTCTCAAAGGGAAAATAGGTATATGAAACGGATACATATGAAATAGAGAGAATGCTGAACCATTTTATTATACTGAGAAATAGAATGAGTACAAGAGGTGATCAGAATGATGGCACCTCGACTTGCACCAGGCAAGTGAAGAAACACTCTCAGAATGACAAAGGAATGGTTGCTCTTTGATCTGCGTCCAAATATTGGAGAACTGCTTTGCTACTGCCACTGCTGGAACCAACTGAGTATTTGGGGCTGCTCCCCTAGTCGAAAAAAGTTGAAACTCTGGAATCAGCCTCTACTCACAAAACCCAGAAAAGCCCAGAGAGCGTTTCTGGAATGGTCGACCCCCGAAAATACCCCCCTTGGGGATCTACACTATCCTCCAAGGCTCTACGCTGATGTTGAATGAATCCTCCCAAAATATGGCCTCCCGCTCTGCCAAAAGCCTCCAATAGGCAAGGGTTGGCCCCTTGCTCAATCTCCTGACCCGAAACCCCTGAAATAATACCAAACCGGAGCTCCCTCAAGATGGACTGCATCCTCCCTCTCAAGACTGCGCAGTCTATAGATGCAATGCTCCTCCTCAAATGCCACAACTCGATCCTCCTACAAAGTACTGATGGGAATGCCTCACCCGAGCAAGCACTCGAAGTCTCCCGGGGCTGAGGATGAGATCTCCAAACGGAGACACTCAATGCACTAAACAGTGCTGCAGACAAGCTAAACAGCTAGCATGCTCAAAGTCGAAGTGACCAGCTCAATATGCATAAACTCGAATGAGGAAATGAGGAGGCTCTCCTCCTTTTTATAACGATGGCCTCTCTCAACCCTAGGCCCCACCATCTCCTACGTTGCCTCCATTTGGCCCACGTTGCCAACTCAACTGCGCTGGCCATGCTCACGTAGTCCATGTGGGTCCCTTTTCACATAGTCACTTGGCCCCCCTTGGCCCACTTAAGTTACAACGCTGGAGTCTACTAGAGTGTATTTATTTTAGTGAGTTATGTCCCTCTTACTCACTTTTATTTATATTTTAACTATAGAAGGCAAATGGATCAAAGTTAATATTTTCAATTAGCTATCGCCAATTGGGAATATTACAATGGACCCTATCATTCTCTTGTTTTGATTTGCGTATATAGACCAACCCATCCTAGGAGAAGTTTATGAGGGATGGGATTCCATGATTGAATCTCGGTGAGGAACATTATTTATTGTAATATTCCTAATTAGAACCGCTAATTGGAATATTTGATTTTTGTATAGTTTTGCCGACTATAGTTTATTAATAAATAAAAGTGAGAAAAGGGGTCTAACTCACTTAAATAAAATAAAGTGTTTCCTTAGTAGATGCAACGTTGTAACTTAAGGGGGGAGCCAAGGGGGGCCACACACCACGTGGAGGAGCCAATGAGAGAGAGGACGTTGGTTTTGGAGGGAAACCAATGCTATAAAAGGGGGAGGAGCCTCCTCATTTGGGGCATTATTGATATGTTGATGATATTGAGAGCTAGACTTCTGTCTACTTCAGCACGCCAGTTGTTTAGTCGGTCTGCAGCACTGTTTAGTGCGAACTGAGTGTCTCCGGTCGGAGATCTCGCCCTTGGCCCCGGGGGACTTCGAGTGCCTGCTCGGGCAAGGTATTTCCTTCAATTTCTGTAGGTGATTTGCAGTGGATTTTTGGTGGACGTTGCAGAGGAGCTGGCCCCTTGGAGTGACTGCGCAGTCCAGGAGAGAGGACGCAGTTTCAGCAGGGAGGACGCAGTCATTGTTGTGCAGCGTTGTTGTGAGGTGATTTGGTGGTGGTTTCAGCGTCTTTCAGCATTGGGAGGTTGTTGTTTCAACCGGAGGTCTTGCAGGAGAGTTTTGGGCCCCTTTTCCAGCGTATTTCTTGGGCTTCTGCGCTGTTCCTGGGAGAGACAGCGTTTTCACTGAGGAGGGTTTATTTGGTGGATTTTCGGAGGTGGAGCACTTGCTTCACGGTTTCTGGGTTTTGTCCGGAGGGTTGAGTACAGCTAGCCTTCCGATTTTCAGCTCATTTCGGTGGGGGGATCAAATTCTCAGTTCCAAAGATATTATGCAGCCAGCCTTTCTACTGCCTCCCCGCCACTAGACGTTAGTCACATAGCCATTTCTATTTCTCGAGAGGGTCTTCACTTGCCTAGAGCAGATGATGGCACTCATCTCCGATTATCTCTGTACCCATATATACGTATTCTCATTAATAAAATGGCTTAGCGTCCCGATATTTTATGTGTACTTGTTCCATATTCTAGTTCCTGTGATTTTGTTCTATATAGCCGCTTGTTGTTTGCCGTGTATTATCGTTTATTTCCGCTGGGGATATTACAGTGGTATCAGAGCATAGTTCTGGCTCAGCCTGTGGAGCTGGCTATCTATGGAAAATATGAGGATCACAATGCCTACATTCTTACCTGAAGTACCGAGGCAACATGGTCGTATACCCCTTGAAGATTATTTCAGAGAATGGACATCCAAGGGGGAAGACTTCAAAGCAGTTTGTCCCTTCAAAGATTCCTGTTGGCTCAGGCAGGATGAAGGAGGAAGGTACAGTGAAAGGAACAGTGGGTTTTCTACCATGCAGAGTTCAGATTTGCAGCGTACCATTGGGAGATCACCTCTTCCCATGCATGAGGGATCCACTAGTCCCTGTGAGTCTAAGCCCAAGAAGACCGGAACGGTGAAAGAGAAGAATTTCTTCTCATATCTTTTTGGATTCAGAGGAAATTCATCCACCGTAGAGGAAGTCAAGAAGATTGAAGAGAAAGAAGAGGAAGTACCATGCGCTTCCGATTCTCATCAAGAAGAGATCACATCACCTTGTGAGGAGGCTTGTGAATACGCTGTCACACTCATGGAGGAGCAGCCACATGCATCGACAGTTGGGGCAGCCAACACTTTTGAGGATGGGACTCTTGTAGACCAAGGGTCAAATCTCATTGCTACTATAGAGCAGCCTGGTTGCACTGCGCTGTGCAACATGGAAACACTCAAGGAGGAATCGAACCATCATTCTCATGAGCCATTGTTGGATTGTACATTGCACTTGGAGGATGAGGGCACCCAGGGTTGCAGGGAGTCCGAGGTTACACCTAGTGTGACACAAGATTCACCCTCATTGGAGACCTCCTCGGCCGTGTCGGTTGATGTGGTAGTGGAGAAGGTAGAGCCTACCCCAGTAGAGCCATCCATTGAGGTGATGACCGGAGTCGCGTCTGAGTCTTCGGGTGGTAGCAGCACACAGATGGGTGCAGTGTCAGGAGATGTATCCACCTTCGATGAGGCACTAGCAGGTACAGAGGTATTGGATGATGGTCGCAGACAGCAGTATCATCAGCTTCGGACGGACCTTCGAGTTTTGAGAGAGAAGGCCACGTCAGTACGGGAGGCCATTTTGTTGCAGGACCAGGAGCTGGAGGGTATGAGAGTGACTTGTGCCAAGTCGGCGGCCAAGTTGGTCCGCATTGGGGAACGACTAGATTCCCTGATGGTACAATCAAAGGGCACGTTGGAGCGTCAGATCATTCCCCTTCAGGCATGCATGGATGGGATTAGCAGTGTTGTTGGGTCATCTCTTCCCGTTGGAGAGAGAGAGGCAGAGCCACCTAGTCAGATCTCATATGTTGACTTGGATAGCGGTATGAGACGATCAGAGTTGCACAGGGTACAACATCCACATGTTGAGGTTGGATGGCGAGAGATTTTGAGTTGGTACCCGGTGGAGTGGGTTATGGAGATGGTGGTGGACCCAAGTATAGCTCAGCAGGAGTTTCTATGCATGGGGAATACAGGAACCCCAGATTGGCATTGGGATCCAGGTGGGATCACCTATCGTTTCCCAGGCAGATCGGCTGACTATGTCTTGGAGAGTACAGTTGGCCTAGCAGTAGAGCATGTGCAGTTTCGGTCAGCTCCAGTGGCCAACCAGTTTATGGGCAGACTCCCTAGGTTTTCTTGGCATGACATTCATACACGGGATTACGGGGTGGTCAGCACACCTTGGCAGGAGCTTGTCGGAGGAGGTGGCATTGGCAGGCCACCAGATGGCACCTTGTATGGGGCCAAGGATTCTTCACCTTTGTGTGGGGCACAGAGGACGCAGCGGAGCCGAGCAGTGGTGGTAACACTACTGACACACAGGAAGATTCACTTCTCGGACCCCTTGAGGAGGATTTGGAGTGATGATCCTTTCGTCGGCAGGTATAGTGATACGACGGTGGAGACGACGTTACCGATTGGTGGTAGTCGGACATGTAGAGGCACAGCTCTATGTCATCACATCCAGGGATGTGTGGGAGCCTCTAGCATTGAGCGGTGGATTGCCGGTGGACATGGAGTAGCATGGTGGTGTGCCATAGTGTGTGGGACTGCATTGTGGAGTAGGAGTATCCTACATCACATTGAGAGCATGCAGAGAGTGACCGATGCCTGGACACAATCAGGGCACGAGAGGGTACAGGGTGCTACAGCAGCAGCACATGGTATCCAGCAGTATACCGAGGTATGCCTCAGTGTGCAGTGGCATGTTGAGGAGTATATGGATGATCAGTGGTATGCGAGGGCACACGGTGCTACACAGCAGGGTCTTAGAGTATCGCATCCAGGGAGACTCACAGACAGGGACACTGGGCTTACCTTTGGGGGTATTTCACCCAGGATCGATGAGGAGACAGAGGAGCGATACTTGATGGTATCTGTGGGGACTCACACATCCGACACTCTTCTACATCACTCATGGGCACAATTGATTTTGTTGTTGTCCTTTGGCACTTTGGGCATGAGCAGCAGGGTCCGTGAGGCACACCCACGACATTTGGATGGCCCTCAGCACACTAGGCGAGAGACTTCTCAGCAGTGGCGCTGGGTCAGTACGCTAGTTGACAGCCACAGTTTAGGGGATGAGATGATCCTCTGCAGTGGTGGCTCATTAGTCATTGCTGAGCCTACGCTTGGGGAGCGGGTCATGAGGGAGACATGCATCATTTTTCCCTCAGGGCATGTTGAGATCATGCATGAGCAGAGGATATTGGGTTCAGCAGAGGTAGCATCCCAGCATGCGTCTGGACTCCAGACATTGTATCGACACTTCATCGAGAGGGTGGATGGCATATTCAATGCAAATGAGGTGGCGGAGGTAGAACAGGAGGGCATTCCTTCTGTATGCCAGGGTGAGGACTCTCTTTCATATGAGTCCATAGGATCAGTTGAGGTTGCTTATGTGGAGCAAGAGCAGTCATGCAGGTATGATGACAGTAGATTGCAGCCGTATTACAGTGTGCAGGGTGAGCAGTCAGGGGACTGTATAGGAGATACTCTGGGTGATGAGTCACTTGTGACGCTTCAGCTAGAGCAGCACATGATGGAGCCTGAGTCAACAGAGGAGGATACTATGGACATCAGGCATGACATTTCCTTGGGTGAGGTCCAGATGGGTGCCCACATTGAGCCTATGATGGATATGTGGCTAGCATTGGGGTCATCCGTTGAGGTGGAGCAGTCAGATGCACAGACACCGAGTACCGTGACAGCAGCTACAGATCCATATCCTCTGGAGATGTTGGAGGTAGATGTGATAGTTTGGCAATGGGAGATGATTACGGGTTGGCGGCAACCTTCCAGGCAAGTTCCACATGCAGTTGTTGTTGCTACATCAGATGCTTCCTCCAAGATGGACTGGCGGGAGATCATGAGTTGGTACCCTCTTGATGGTACGGTATTCTTCGTAGGGAGCACCGTGGAGCAGGGGCCCTTGGACATAGTAGATGTTACAGATCCCAGTCGGCAGGAGGGCACCAGTTGTCGTTACTTCAGGACTCCTTCCCAATTTCAGGAGAGCAGGATCAACATGGGATTGAGTCATGACTTGGATTGGAGAGAGGTGATGAGTGGGTATGCAGTTGGAGGGGTAGCATATGCAGCTACAGGTACAACGCAGCAGGAGCCCAGGAGCATTGATGCTTATTGGTGGTCTTCACCTCTTAGAGCATTAGTCATAGCCAGAGGCAGTGCACAGTCCGAGCCGTGGGACTTGAGCGATTATTGGCCATGGTGGCGATGGGATCCGGGGGGATTATTGGTTGACTGGTACTGTGAGAGGTCACTTTGGGATCCTCGCATTGAGATATCCCTTCGTATCAGGGTGATGCAGAGGTCAGAGAGGTTTCAGTGGGACCCAGGCACATTTTGCAGTATCGGTAGGGAGCATCAGCTAGAGAGTAGGCTTGTTCAAGTGTTGCTTGAGGACAAGCAAATTTTGCCGGATGAGGATGCCACTTGGGAGAGTGAGGAGACATTGCAGCATCCATCACTTCAGTTGCTTGAGGACAAGCAACGTTTTGCCGGGGGAGACTGTAATATTCCTAATTAGCACCGCTAATTGGAATATTTGATTTTTGTATAGTTTTGCCGACTATAGTTTATTAATAAATAAAAGAGAGAAAAGGGGTCTAACTCACTTAAATAAAATAAAGTGTTTCCCTAGTAGATGCAACGTTGTAACTTAAGGGGGGAGCCAAGGGGGGGCCACACACCACGTGGAGGAGCCAATGAGAGAGAGGACGTTGGTTTTGGAGGGAAACCAATGCTATAAAAGGGGGAGGAGCCTCCTCATTTGGGGCATTATTGATATGTTGATGATATTGAGAGCTAGACTTCTGTCTACTTCAGCACGCCGGTTGTTTAGTCGGTCTGCAGCACTGTTTAGTGCGAACTAAGTGTCTCCGGTCGAAGATCTCGCCCTTGGCCCCGGGGGACTTCGAGTGCCTGCTCGGGCAAGGTCTTTCCTTCAGTTTCTATAGGTGATTTGCAGTGGATTTTGGGTGGACGTTTGCAGAGGAGCTGGCCCCTTGGAGTGACTGCGCAGTCCAGGAGAGAGGACGCAGTTTCAGCAGGGAGGACGCAGTCATTGTTGTGCAGCGTTGTTGTGAGGTGATTTGGTGGTGGTTTCAGCGTCTTTCAGCCTTGGGAGATTGTTGTTTCAGCCGGAGGTTTTGCAGGAGGACTTTGGCCCCTTTTCCAGCGTATTTCTTGAGCTTCTGCGCTGTTCCTGGGAGAGACATCGTTTTCACTGAGGAGGGTTTATTTGGTGGATTTTCGGAGTTGGAGCACTTGCTTCACGGTTTCTGGGTTTTGTCCGGAGGGTTGAGTACAGATAGCCTCCCGATTTTCATCTCATTTCGGTGAGGGGATCAGCCCCTAGTTCCAGTACATTGCAGCAGCAGCTTTCTACGGCAATTTTCTCCAGCAGCTAGGACGCAGTCTCTGTTGTAGCCATTTCTTATTCTGAGAGGGTCTTCACTTGCCTAGAGCAAGGATAGGTGCACTCATTCTGATTATCTCTTGTACCCATATATATGTATTCTCAGATTAATAAAATGGCTTAGCGTTCTGGTATTTTATGTGTACTTGTTCCATATTCTAGTTCCGGCATGTTGTTCTATATAGCTGCTTGTTGTTTGTCATATTATCATTACTTCGTTGTGATATTACATTTACATAGTCAGTGCCCCGAGTATGAGACATCACCAGAGGCCTTCTTCACCAACATACAAGATATTCTTGTCAGTAGATGGGACAAGAATTGCACACCTTTACATTGTTTAGCTCACTCCTTGAACCCAAAATACTACAGCCATGAGTGGCTAAATGGTGGACCTTCCCGCAGATTCCCTCCTCACATGGATGGTGAAATCTCACAGGGAAGGAAAGATGCATTCAGGAGGATTTTTCAGGATAGGGCATCCCTTGATGAGGTGGAGGATGCTTGCAGAGTTTTCCATTGGCACTGGGCAATTTGCAGGCTATGATGTGATTAGAGACAGGGGGGCTAAGAAGCCCTATTCTTGGTGGGCAACTCATGGGACAACGAGCCCTCCTCTACAGCAGTTAACTATGAGGCTCCTCTCTCAGGTGACTTTATCCTCTTATTGCGAGAGGAATTGGAGCACATATAGGAATTTGTATAGTGTGAAGAAGAGCAAGCTTGAGCAGTCCAGGGCAGAGACAATGGTGTATGTGCACACCAACTTTCGTCTTATTTAGAGGCAGAGGGAGGATTGGTTGAAGGGAAAGACAAATGTGGGATGTATTTCCTGATGATATGGGTTTGGACAGCAGTGTTGAGTTGGCATTGGCCGACTTGGATCTCAATGAGCCAGTGCTAGAGCCTGTCACATTTGATGATGGCGATACAGTAGAGGGGTCATCCTCCACACAAGCGGATGCAGAGATGACATTGGATACAGAGGAGGATGCAGCAGAGGAGAGCAGTGGTGAGCACGATGATCATGATGAGAATAGTGATGTTGATTATGATGATGAGGATTAATGACACATGAATCATGAGCTACCTACTGCTGCACTGCCTTGAGGCTTGTAGTCTTGTAGACTTGTAGTTGTTTTGTATTTGCTATTTCTATTTGCCAGTGGGATTGTACTACCTAGTACTTATGTAACACATTTTGATTTTGATGACTTAATGAGAAAACTACAGTATCTTGTCTTTCTCCTATTGGATCATTGATGAATATGTCTATTACTTTGTATGATTGTATGATGTATCTTTGTAAAACTTACATCTAGATGAAGATCTATGTTTGAATCAACGAATTTGTATGAATTTGTGTAAGAAATATCTAATTTTTAATATATATATCTATAAGGTGTACGGAGGTGTCCTGTTCCGGGGGGTCACCGTCTCCGTGTCCGACACTCGAATCCGCGTGTCCATTGTGTCCCGTGTCCACGTGTCAGGTGACTTAGAGATTGTAAAGTAAAATCTGTGACACTTTAAGTTTACTTCCTGAAAGTTTCCAACGGTTTTTGGGTTTCTGAAAATTAGAAGTGAAGCTGTTCAGACTCCAGAGTCCAGACTACTCATGGAAACATAGCAAAATGTAAGACAGAAATCCACTTCATTCAGTCTAACCGCACCAGCAATGCTGATGTCTTCAAGAAATGACTAACAAATGGATAAGTAGAAACTATGTTTTGGTCAATTGGTTGAAAACTTATTCAATGATCACTATAATTCTCTATTGGTCATATTGAGAGATGGAGTAGCCCAACATCTTTCATGATCTCGAATACTTGCAAATTTATTTTTTGAAAGCCTCATTATCAGATAGCTTTACCTTGTCAGATGAAAAGTTATGGTTTGCTTTATAATGACCTTAATCCATGGATATTAATGAAATAACAAAACAGTTCCAATTTTTAACCATTGAATGGAAAAGTATAATGTTCACACTGCATGTGCCTTGCATCGTAATGGAAAAGCATGAACGAATTAAAAGCTATGATTTTAGCTCATTTCAATAACAACAATGCAAGCACACCACTAAACTGATGTGAATTGACCTGTGTCTTTGCTGAATCAGTTCCTTCTTCAACTGACTGAAATACTTGCTTGGACTTTTCCTGGAATTGGATTGCAAGATCAACTGCTGACACACGGTCATCAAATTCCATGGGAACATCAGCACTGTCAAAACAGACCATTTTAATAAGCATTAGTTAAAAGGATCAAGTAACTTTAAGCTCATGCTTCCCCATTGTGACCATTGATATTAACTACATGAAGTTTACTTTTCTCCAAAATTTAACTTTCATGTTTCTTTCCTTTCTTGTTAGATGGCTAATGAAATACAAGTGTGCCTGTAAACAAAAGCATCATGCATCCAGAAAAGAAACATGGGCCTTGTCTGAAACTTCACTGCAAGTTTAAGATAGCAGACAATATTCCTCTTTAATTGATTTCATAAAAAGACAATGACCTGAGGTTGATTGCAATGCGATCAAGTAGATGTTCTCGTACAGAGCCTTCCTCAGGATTGTACGTAGCAATTAGAAGTGGCTTGCAGGGATGTCGGAAACTGATTCCTTCTCTTTCCACAACATTAACTCCTTCTGTGAGAACATTTAGAAGCAAATTGCTTATACCTTCATCAAGGAGATTTATCTCGTCAACATATAGGACTCCTCTGTGAGCATCAGCAAGAAGACCTGGCTGGAATACCGTCGTTCCAGATTTGACTGACTCCTCTACATCCACTGAACCTAAAAGCCTATCCTCTGTTACCCCAAGTGGTATCTGTATTACCAAAGAATAACAACTAACCAATCAGCCAGATAATTAAATTTTAGAAAAGTCCAGTTTTAAAATAACTAACAGCAAAATACTACCTGCACAAATGGAGCTTTTATTATCTCTGTTTTCAATGTACCATTAGCATTATACTTTAGTCGGTTCTCTAGTCCCTCGTCCCATCTGTGGACAGGAGACAGAACATTATGTCATGGTAATAAATGAAATGCCTCTCAGTCAGAAGGAAATCATTTTGAAAAGATCTAAGTTTTGCAGGAAGTAATACTGAGTCTTGACTCTCTTGTTATTAGAATTACCACTAAATCCAGAGTAGGATAGACAACCCAATTTACTAAAACTGGTCCTCCTAGTCCAGATACGTCATCTCAATTTTCTTAAGCTTCCGAGGCATTTATACTAGATAATCACTCTATGTCACATACTAACAAACAGAATTAAGATATGCCCAAATTATACTTGATAAAAAGCAGAGAAAGATATGATTTTATGTATTCTCGGGTAGAAGCTTTAATAATTAGCAGTCATTAGCCCAAGGTGTTATCTCGATTGGTTTTTGCCAATGTTGTTGGGCATTTGGCTAGTTGCATGACAACAGGTGCCTGGTTGAATTCCCCTAGGTGAGGCACAGTAGTCTATGCCAATGCATTTATGAATGCCATCCACAAGCATGGTGAAGCATCGCTTGGGTTTCCCCATGAGGTTTTCCTTGGAAATAAAATTAGCAGTCATTGGCCTCATGCGTTATCATTTACAAAAGATTTAGTGTGTTTTCCCTGGGTAAAGAAATCGTATGGAGAAAATTCAAATTATTTCAACCACGGAGATTAACATAAACCAGGTTTTTGGGCGCAGTGCAACTAACTAGATAGATCAATCGGGAAAGAGGAATGCTAACCAGAGTCCAGATGATATAACTAAAAGATAGGGTTGACAACAATCCAGCTCATGATTCTATTCCCTCTGACTTAACTAAATCATTTCTTCTTCAAGTTACTTAAATATCTGACATTCAAATCACAAAATTATCTGGGACCACTTCAACCCTTATAAAGCAACTTAAACAAATCAACTTACTCTTCAGGACACAATGGGTCAGAGTTGGCTATAGATCCCGCAACAACTTCAATAGGTGGAAGTATAGCATGCAATCCACGTGCCATTACTGTCTTGGCAGTCCCTCTTTTCCCTGAAATGGCAATGCCACCAATGGCATTATCAACAGCTCCGAGTAGTAATGCTGTCTTGACGGCATCCTATGCATTACACAACTTTAATAGTCAGAAATTATACTTTAAAATCAGCACCTTCTTGGAACACAACCATAGCATTCAAGCCAAGCAAATTAACAGAAAGCTGATTCATTAGAATTAAAAACTTGTAACAACAAAGATTCATCCAGAGTTTTGGTCTTTCAAAGTTTCCCACCCCTAAAAGGATGGTTCACAAAGGGAAAAAAGCAACATAATAACATAAAGTATATTCCTTTTTTTTTATAAAATACGTCTTATGTTTGCAAAAAATTATTGGCAAAAAACAAAGAAAAAATGGAAGGGTATATACAAATTACAATGGACATCATAACATCTTCCATAACACAACTAAAAATGACATGAAAACAGAATAATCTATGGTATCAAAAGATTGGGTTATTTTGATCGACAAAGGGCCCTATTACCACCTATATTGCATGAAAGTTAGACATGTGATTTTTATTACAGGATTCAGATTTTTTGCAGGTTGGTATGATGATTCTAGCCTTCCAAATGTTGGAATAATGATGGTAGCTGCTTCAGTATTGCATCGTACTCTTCGTGGACAAATTTTATGGTGGTCACCTAGTCATGTTCTAGTCACTATCACTTTGGTTGCGTGATTAGTTCATGTCTAAGTTGTGAGTGTCCTCAAGCATGGTGATGTACCTTTCTAGCGTCTTCATAACATTTCCACAATTTCACCTAGGTAATTTGTTTATTGCAAGCATATATTCACTTTTTGCCTAGATGGAACCCACTTCACCCTTGTTGATTTTAAAAGTGTCTTCTATACTGATAATTATTTTTTGATAATTTTGATCTTTTCACATTCTTATTCATTATTCCATCATTCAATAATTACACAAAAGACATCAACCAAGACAAAAGGATCATAAAGAGACAACCACACAAAGAACACAAGAAATTTACCCTGGGAAAACCCTCATGGGGAAAAACCCAACAACCCTTTCAATAGAGAATTCTCCAATCCAATAGAGATAAGTCAAAAACTAGGTCAAACTTGGTCCATCCTCCCAGTCAAGTCAATTGGCCCATGCTCTGGTCTATACTTCTTCATTCAAAAATTCGTCCTCAGATATGTGAGATGCCATGCCTCAGATATGCAAGCTTCTTGTCTTATATATGCGAGCTTCTATGCCTCAGACTTCACTCCTCTTTTCTTCATCAGACATACCCTATCCACTACCTCAGATTTGTGAGTTGCTTACCTCAGATGAATCTCCATTCTCTCATAATATACTTCAAATAGACCTTTGTTGTCTTCTATATGTCTCAGACCTTTGACCTTGCCTCAGACTAGGCTCTTTTGCCTCAGATATATGCGAGCTTCTCTTGGCATCGAGGAGGAATGAATTGGTGTCTTTTTATAGCTTTTCTTGGAGGCGAATGGGTGGGTATTTTGTTGGAGCCGACTTGAATTCTTGATGAGACCGACTTGACTAGGAGGAGGCTAACATTAACTTTTGGAGCCAAAAAAATTGTCTTTTACAAATTCAAATCTTTTTTCTTTTGAAAGTCCAAAAGGGACATGACTCGATAATATTTTTCTTTTTGTTCTAGCATGAAGAACATGCTTACAAACACAAGAATGACTCAATTATACATTATGGGGACCGACCGTAGTTACAAAAATCAACAACCCTTCCATTTGCATTGCACTTCATCATTTTTCCTAGGTAGTTTGTATATCACATCACACTTCTACCTTTTACCTAGGTAAAATCTACATAAACTTAGATCTCACTTCATCTCCATCGCCTAGAAGGTGCATGACATCTTTTGCTTCTAATTCACTGAACTTTATTTCTTATTAACCCCTCATTTGTCATATTTCCTCTTTTCTAGTGTGAACACACCTAATTGGTTCAGGATATTTTAATAAATCCTAAAACTTGGGTTCATTGCCTAACAATTGGCCCATAAATACTCAAATGATATAATCCTCCATTAAGGCTTATTCCCTTGGTTTTTATTGTTCATTTGTCACTAAGGAACACAACTTTATGTCTCATTGACCCCAATTAGTTCCACTATAACTGGGAGTCAACCACCAGCCCACACCACCAGGCTAGATGACCCAAACACAGAGAGCAAACAAATTGAGTTACCATCATTGTTTGTTGTAGACTAATGGAGTGATTTTTCTTAGTACAGGACTTGAGACACGACACAGGAGATTTTTTAGTTTGAAGGAGATTGAGTAGCCGCATGGCACGTGCATTGATACGAGGAGCATCTTCATCACTTCAGGATTCCAGTGATATACTAACATGTGACATGCGAGCACCTTTAGTTTCAGTCGAGTTTTCACACATGCATTGTGTTTAATGGCAATTCTGACACCATATTTAGATTCTTCTTCGAATTACGGACCCAATGGCGGTCTTGCATGTGACATGCATGGACTTTCTATTTTTAACAATTTCTAGTATGGCTCCATATGGCTTACATGTGACATGCATGGACATGCAACAAATTCCAACAGTTTTGAGACACATGCATGAGTCTGGGACAATGCGTGTATATTTTGACAGCAGCAGCGGACTCCCCATCAAATTGTGAGTCTGATGAGTATAATGTTGTATACATGCATAACAGTTCGACATTGCATGCATGAGTGACACATGGCACCACGCATGGGTGACATGTGGCGCTTTGCATGGTTGACACATGGCATAATGAGAGGCTTGAAAATGTTACCTCATGCATGGGAAATGGATGCATGAAACAAAAAATAAAATAAAAAGGGGAGCACCCACTTTAACTCAACTAAACTCCCACACACATGGCGCCCACTCCAGCTCACTCCACATGCACGCCACTTCCACTCCACTTCACTCAACTCTCTCATGCACCTCACTTGCCTCCTAACTCCCTCTCCACGCCACATCTCACTCATCCACTACACCTCACTCCACATGCACACCACTTCCACTCCATTTCACTCAACTCTCTCATGTGCCTCACTCGGCTCCTAACTCCCTCTCCATGCCACATTCACTCATTCACTCAACATCTCACTCACTCTACCCACTACTCGCTCCACTTAACTCAACCATCATGCATGAAGAAATGGGTGCCCCCTTTGGCTCCAAAAAACTATAAATAAGAGCTCTCTCTTCCCCATTCATCATTAGAAATTCTTTGGCATTCTCTTATCATTCTATATTCTTCTTGTCTCCACTATTGTACAAAAGGAAGATCTTCATTACAAGTTTGTAATTGGCTATCATGGCTGACTACAGCGTTTTGGAAAGTTATGAATAAAGATCGATTTTTCTCTCAGCTACTGCGCTCTCCTATCTTGTTGCTAACATCGCGTTGAATTTCATGCATTGTAGAGATTAAATGTTTGTCTTGGATTTCCCTTTCAATTGAACAAATCACATTTAATATTTGATCGTCTTTTGAATTTCTGCTCACAAAATCAAAATTTCAGTCAAACTAGGATCTCAGTTTTAGCATTAGTTTTTTTTTGTTAGAATTTCGAAGTTCCAAGTGTAGATGACTTTATTTCTGCAAATAAAAAATGGAAAATGCTAGTTGTTGTAGCTAGTTATCTATTGATTTTTGGAAATAAAATACTTTGTTGTAGCATTGTTTCTCACTAGGTTAAAGGGAAGAGAAGCAAAGTACGATTTTTTTTAAGCCATCTCCAAGCCTACATATTTGTTGATCCTACTGAAAAGGGAATCATCCCTTCACTTCTAAGAGTCTTGTTACCCACCATTTCGTGGGTGATATCCCTAGGAGAAAACAATTCTCCATGATGGACCTCAACCAGCAACCCCTTGCAGCCCTCAACTAGCTCGTTGTGCCATTTCTCCGCCACCTGAGCCAACCATCTGGTCCCTCACCCATCTGTATTGATCATATGTTTGAAGGTGGACCTCCTGAACCTAAAGGTATGGCTTCTCATTTGGTAATTAAGTATTGGGTTTACTTATCATGGACACTTTTGGGCATGGATTGATGGGGGGATTCAGCGGAAAGAGTAGGCTTAGTTTGTGCTTTTTTCCCCTTGACCTCTTTTGGGTGTTACTCTCTCCAGGCCAGCACAGAGGGATGCAGAGGCTGCAGAAGCTGACGAGGCTTCAGGGGCAGCACTAGGGTTTCTAGGGTCAAGATCTGGCTGAGTCCTGTAAATCCCATTTGAGGGTGTGGATCAGTCAATATTTTGGCTTCAGAATAGCAGGTGAGTTGCAGAACTTTAGAAGGTGTTGGTGGGGTTAAATTTCTAAAATTTCAGAATTTTAGCCTATGCACTAGTGAGAAAGAGCGGGAGGAGATTAGCTTCTCAGAGATTTTCTAGCCAAAGAAACTTGCAAACCAATATGAGGATCGTAGAGAGCTGAATCATTGTTTGAATTGGCAGATTTCCAAGAAGGGAAAGCAGTTGTCAGAGGGAGCAGAAGGTGCCTGTTTTGCCAAGGCCCTTAGATCCAAATCTCTAGCACAAAGAAGAGGAGCTCCGATAGATTTCTGAGAAGATGGATCCTCATGGACTGCGTGATCAAGACAGATTGGATGGCCTATCCAAATTTTCAATTTGGAAGGCTAGAATCCTGATAGTCCTAGAGGCATATCATCCAAGAGACCATGCAGAACAAGTCCTGGCCACACCGACCGATGCAGATCTCTTGAGGAAGCATAATGAAGCTGCGGGACATGCCAAGCGGTTGATAATGGATGGAATTAAGGACCATATTATCCCACATATAGCTGAGAAGAAAACAGCTAATGAGATGTGGAAGGCCTTAACGTCCCTATATGAGGGAAAGTCCATCCAGAGGAAGATGCTTCTGGAGACTCAGATGCGGTCATTCATGATGACCAAGGGGGAAGACACGGAACATTTTCTCTTCAGATTACAGTCAATCAGAGACCAGTTGACTGCCACAGGTGCAAAGGTGGAGGATGATGTGATGGTGAGGACTACCCTCAATGCAGTCACAGATGAGTGGGAAACCTTTGTCTAAAGTATCTTGGGTAGAGTGGACCTTCCCGACTGGGACAGTTTGTGGGCAATCATGCGTCAAGAAGAACTCCGCAGAATCACCAAGAAGCAGTACAGCACGGGATCGAATAAGGTGAAGAAGGAAGATGAAGAAGATGCAACCTTGGCATCAAAGAGGCAGCAGGGAAAGAAGAAGGATCTATCGAAGATCAAGTGCTTCCAATGTGGCAAACTAGGACATTTCACCAGCAATTGTCCTCAAAAGAAAAAGGACAAGGAAGCTTCTTCTTCCAAGGTTGTTGTGGTGGATGATGGTTCAGAAGATGATGCAGCCATGAGCACTCATGAACCACGAAAGTGGGGCGAAATGGATCGGTAGAGGAGCTACAGAAAGATGGCGAGATCCTTGAGCAGCTCATCTCTTGGATCACATCCTAGCTATGGGAGCCTTAAGACCGTAGCGGGACAAGTGGGGCAGTGGGTGCATAGATCACGAATGAAGCAGAGGCAGATCTAAAGGCTGGAAGGAGCAGTGCAGTGCACATGCAGCAGTAGCGTAGAGGCAGCAGTAGTGTAGGGGCTGATGTGACTTTAGCAGCGCAGAGCATAGTTGCTTACGCAGAGTAGAGCTGCAGCATCGTGGAGGCTTCAGGAGGACAGCACAGTGCAGCAGCAGCATGAGAAATTTCAGCACAAGGGGTTGATGTGACTTCAACAATGCCGAGGGACTCTGCTTACGCAGTGCAGAGTTGTAGTTGCGCATCATTCTCCAGATGACAGCACAAATCAGCAGCCGATGGAGCTTCAGTGATGAGGTTGCAGCCCAATTGACTTGTCTGTCAAAGATTGGGTAGCAGATTCAGTTGTTTCTCTCAGCAACTGAAGATGCAGTGTAGCAGGTGGCAGCACAGATGCAGCGGATTCAGAGGGAGCTGCAGTACAGATGTGGCAGTGGCGATGACAGCGTCATGGGCAATAGTACAGAATGGCAACAGCAGTGCAGAGTTGAGTGGCAGCAGGCCGAGCATCAACAGCACAGAAACTAATGCCCAAAATCTTGTGATACGTGGTATGATGTATTGCTAGAGCACACTCCATGCTAAGAGGGAGTGCTGAGATTTTGTGTAGTGGGGGTAGCATCGGATGTGCTCTAGCTCCCAAAATTTGTGGAGGGACTAGAGTACACATGATCTACAAGACCCAGAAAGGGATTTGGGAAATTTCATTTGGTTTGGGAGATATTTAATTAATTAATTATTTTAATGTATTTCCTAAGTCTAAACTTCGGAAAAATAAATAATTAAAGTTAATTAAATTAAACATGTGATGAAATTGTCTTAAGTCACACGGATCAAGCTTTCTTTTAATCTTAGCCATTGATTCAAGATCTGATCATGGCCATTGGTTTCCCAACGAGAAAAGTATAAGGAAAAGGCTTGGGGTCATTTGTAAAGACACACAAAGGCAGAGCACTGAAGCTAAGCTGAGATTCTAGGGCAGGATTTGCTAAGAATTCTCAGAAGTGTTTCAGCTGCAAAGAGGGGAGTTTAGGCAAAGGGGATGATCTGATCCCAGTGTCTAGAATCAGCAAGAGGCAGAGAGCAGCTTCCAGAGGCAGCGCAGAGAAGCAGCAGCAACAGCAACCGCAGAGGGCAACAGTTGCACAGTGCAGAGGCAGCTTCAGCTACGCAGGTGTTGCACAGTCTCTCCCAGGGCAGCGTTAGGCAGCAGGACACCCTCAGGGGTTACACAGAGACCCTCAAGGGCAGTGTAGGGTCTGCGTCACCCAGTCTGGGGTTACGTAGCCCTCTCCAGACCAGCACAGATGGACGCAGAGGTTGCAAAAGCTAACGCAGGGGCTTCAGGGGCAGTGTTGGGGTTTCTAGGGTCAAGATTTGACTGAGTCCTGTAAATCCCGTTTGAGGGTGTGGATCAGTCAATATTTTGGCTTCAGAACAGCAAGTGAGATGCAGATCTATATTTTCTCTGTCGGGTTTGCAAGATCTGGAACCCAGATTTGATGTATTCAGAAATATTCTTAATAATAAAACCCTCCAGCAGCCAGCAGACCGGTTTTCCCGCATTGGGTTTTTCCAGGAACTATTGTCCAGAAAATCCTTTTGTCACTTTGTCTATGTGTGCATGCACTTTTTCTAAATCTGAATTGGTGAAAGTCTGTTATGTGTTTTGCTTCGATATTAATCTGAATTTTCAGCTCAACAACTTAATTAAGTAGGAGGAGCATAACCAGATCTAACAGTGGATTTTTGCATAAGTAACATTCAGAAATTTTCACATGGATTGTACGGAGCTGTTTGTTCTCTCTTGATGCCTTCCTTTGCGCAGAAACTGGTGAAGTCTTTATCGATATACACTCCACCATTATCTAACCGCAGCTTCTTGATCTTCTTTCCTATTGAATATTCTACCAACACTCTGAATTCTTTGAAACATTCAAAGACTTCATCTTTGGTTTTGAGAAAATAGATCCAAGTCTTTCTGGAATGATCATCAATAAAGGTAGCAAAATACTTTGCACCATTGAGAGCGGTTATGGACATTGGACCGCAAATATTTGAGTGTATCAACTCCAATACGCTGTTGGCCCTGCTACTGCTTCTTGGAAATGCTGCTTTAGCATACTTCCCTAGTACGCATCCCCTGCGGACTTCATCTCTCCCTGTGTTGAGTTCTGGAGTTCCTATGACAGTCTTCTTGAGTATCTTCAAGGCTCCATGATGAAGATGCCCCATCCTTCTATGCCATAATTCATTCAGATCTCTTTCGTCCGTACTACCAATCAGAGCTACAGGGGATTCAAGCTGGAGCTTATATAGTTTATGACTCCTTACTACGATTTGTGCCTTCTTGCTCTAGCTAGGGTGTTTGACATAAAATTTGTTTCCAATAAAGTATACGTCATAACCCTTGTTCTGAAGCTGAGACACTGAGAGAAAATTCATTCCCAACCCTGGTACATGCAGAACGTTTGTGGCCCAAATATTGTTGCCAACTTCTGTCTGAAATATTATGGTACCTCTTCCAACGGGGGTACACTTGGCCTTGTTTCCCATAGTAATCTGGAAATTCATCTGTTCTTCTTGGTAGCTCGAAAAAAACTCTCAAACCCCTGTCATATGAGCAAATGCTCCATTGTCAATATAACAAACACCTGGAGGAGTCATGCTTGACACACAAGCGAGATCCTCCTCTAGGCTGGATGCCAGCACCGTCATGTCATGTTCCCTCTGTGTTTCTGAGTGCTCTAGAGGACTGCGTGAGTCCTTCTGACTGCGTGAACCCTTCCGGATGTCGGATCTTTGGTCCACAGGAGATACTCCCTTTCTGTCTTTAGCATTTTGCTCTGGTACCATGTGAAATTTTCAAATCTGAAAATTATAATTGCAGTGATTGATTTATTTCGCCTACTTATTAGATAAGTTATTTACAGATGCTTCAGTAAATTTAGAAATAAACACATATGCAGTACTTCACTCTAATCAAAAGCAGAAGAACAGAAATAACGCATGTAGCACAATAGAAACAACCATATGAACACAGTTATTTTTGGACAATTATCCCCGGAAAAACCCAATGTGGGAAAACTGGTGCAGCAAATGAGTGTTTGTATTTATCTTCCGCAATGAAAAGATCTTTTACAGAAATCTTGGTGAGCAAAATAGCATACATGTGGCATGAATTTTCCGGACACTCCGGAAGTATTCCCGACTCTCGGGGTGGCCTTCTACACCCTCTGCGTCACCCTGCGTAGCTGCTCTACGCAGTCCCTCCCTGGACTGCGTAATTTTGCATGGAGGGTTTGATGTTGTTGCTCAGCACTGCCTTCCCTTCACCCTTTTGCCTTCTGCTTCTCTGCCATCTGACTTCTCCCTCCTCCTTCTGCCTCCGCAATCCCGCCTCTACAAACCCACCCACTGAAATCGAATTCTCTTACTTCAGAATCGATTTCCTTCGGGTACTGAAAATGTGCCCAGCTTGATTTCCAAATGACCCTCAAGGCTCTTCTTATAATCTTCTCGCTGATGAAACAACGGCCAAGATTATATCTTTAATCAATGGCTCAGATTAAAAGATGACTTGATCTCTGTTTTCTAGAAGATTCACACTCTGCTTTATTAATACCATTTAATTATTTCATTTTCCTAACTTTAGACTTAGGGTCTACATTAAAATAATTAATTATTTTAATAAAGCAAGATCCGAGTGGAATTTCCACAAACGATTTCTGGGTTCTCTGGATAACTGTTGTACAAGCCTCTCCACCAAATTTGAGACTTGGAACACTTCTTAATGCTATAAAATCAACAGTCCATTTGGGTTTGGTCTCCCTATATGGGGTCCTAAGTTCCTAACCCTCCAGAGGGCTACATTGGCACATATAGGGTGTGTGTAGCCTCCACAGCAGTAAACAACTCTCCATGAATCCCTAGAGATGTTCAGAGATAGCTAGAGATCCACCTTTTGGACGAGGAAGATACATTTGGTACGCTATGCCCAGTTGGCCCCACCGGTGCAACACACACTAGGCAGGTTTCCCAAAACTTGTACGATGACATGGCAGCATTCATTCCATCATTTGAGCCCTTACAAATGGTTTACAGGCATCTTCGACTCATATGGAGATCCATGAGGTCATTAGTGTGCCCCCACATCCACTGGGAGCACCACGGGTTTATTGTTTGGAGAACAAGGGGCCACCCCCTTGTCCATCACTTTTGAGAATCCTATTCATCATTATGGCACTTATGGACCTCATCAGGCCTCTTGGAGGCCCCTACGACATGCATAGATTATTATTTGACCTCTTGATAGGCTTATTGTTTTATTTGTGAGCTAGTTTGGTGGGATTCTCACCAAAAGTTAGTTAATTTGCACATTATTTTATGTTTAGGGGCTAATGTAGGCCCATTAGGTAATTCGAACTCCTAATGAGTGTATAAATAGGAGTTGGATGGATTCATTTGTATCATCACTTGGATTTGGATCATTCTCTCTTTAGAACTTTGCATATTTTACCTTGGTGGATATTTTTGGATAATGGATAAATTTTGATGTATGGATTGGGTTCTTCTTATTTTGGAGCTTCTTATATTGCAAATGTGTTGCTGGTTGGATATATTCTCTTACATGTAAGTGCAATTTTAACGCTATTTTCTTTCATTTTGCTACATACATTGGTTATGAGATTTTCGCTATTTTAGGGCTAATTACTGCATGCATTTACGACATTAACGTGGAATTATGTTTCTATTTAGCTTATCTCTATGTATGGGCCATGTTTGATGAATGAATTTTCCTAGAGATCAAGTTATCTCAATAAGCCTCTTGCATTTGCAACCTAGTATAAACGTTTTCAAGCTCACTTTTCTTCTCTTATCCTTAACATTGGATGGAGTCGACTTTGAGAGCCTCCTTGAACAAGACACGAAGTCCATATTCATAACTTTCCTTGACTCCATATCCCCAAGAGGAATTAGGCACTGATCCATCAAAGGGTGGTCATTTAAACCACATTTTTTCACCTTTTCCTCCCTTTTCTAGGTCTAGCCACGTTGGGTCACCTAAGGCATCAATTTCCTGGCAAACTAGCCATAAAAATATATTCAATCTCCTAGACCCTACTGCGATGGTGTGTCCTAAAGGTCACCTCTAAATTTGAAGAGATTCTGACGGTGGGATTCCAAGATATCCCAAGCCCTAGGTCTAAGATCAAATTTTACCCTGGTGTTCCCAGGGCTAGTACCTCATAGGATGAATTTGACATCTTTAGGTGAACATTCTTGTTTAATCCTTTCCCCTTGCCTTGGTCAGGTTAAGAATATTATCGGTTGCTAGATTTCGTCCCCTTAACCTGGGTTGGGTCCACTTGGCCTCATGTGGTCCCATTTCTTATTAAAGACAATTCATAAGGGCAACTTGGGAATCCAAATTCTACAAGCATTTTAGGGATTGGGAAACTCTTTTAAGTCATATTCCTTTAACCTAACCCTTAAATCCTCACCTCCTTTCCCTAGAAATTCTTGTACCTTGCTTAAAGAGCAAGCAAGCACCATTCTTAATCATATCCTAGGGAAAGGGTCTTTAAGGTCACGTCACATCTATTTGTTGTAAGTGACTTCTTAATTACCGGGTCTCCTCCCATCGGTGAAAGCCCGTAAAGAGCAGGGAGTCTTAGCTGTGGTGACAGTGGTCTAAGTCTCCATCGTTGCCCTTGACCAAGCAAATGCCCTCCTAGGAGTCCCTTTTAGGTCCCCTGCTAGTTTGAGTGGTAACAAGTCTAAATAGAGAAAGGGCTTGTCAAGTGACCATAGGGTGAGCCTTTAATGTTGGCTGTGTGCGCGGAGACCTTAAGTCCTGCTGTGTGCGGAGCTCGCTGGCTGTGTGGGCAGGTATGTGAAAGAGTTTGTAAGAGGAACCTGAACTATTTGATGAATAGAAGGACATTTTGTTGATATTAAATGTCTTTGTGATATGTTATGAGTTGCGCTGCATGTTATTTTTGTGCTATTGAATATTGTTAGTAGATCGATTGTGCACATGTATTAGATGCTTAAATGAACAATGAACGCATAGATCTGGTACTATTGGGTTATATCTCTCTTTGTTAATTGATATCTTATGAGTTACGGGCTGCACACAAGCTATTCTGTTAAGTTATATTGTTAAGGGTTTATGGTTAGGGCTTTTCTTCTGCGCAGACCTGTTCAAGATCTAAAGGTACCCACATCATTAAAGTCTCTCTCTCAGGGTGCGGAAACCTGGTTCCAGCACCCTCCCATACTACTTCGAGTGAGACCTTGACTTGCGCAAGCAAGTCATTGCCGAAAGGGCCAGTAGTGTAGGGTTTTGCTGCTTAACCTCACATCTGAACCTGGGTCAAGACCTCTCAAGCCAACAAATGGTTCCGTTGTCGGGACCGGGAGCATTTTGAGAGAGAGACTAGGTGATGAGTCAGGATTTGTGGAATCCGGGAAAATCTGAAATTGACGAGTGGTTCGAAAAGCAGATCAAGGAGTTTGCCCTGAAAGAAAACAGAAGTAAGAAGTTGTCTACTGAAAAGTGGAAGAATAAGTATATCTTCACAAAGGTGCACGAGATCTTCTTCATGACCTTTGCGCATGAGTTGCAGGAGTGGTTGTCAAGATTAGCGGAGTTTCAGACCTGCTGGAAGGGCGATAGGGTTACGCAGTGGACCCCTGAATTGATCCAACAGTTGGAAAAGACTGATAACAAAATCACCTGGACCATAGATCACTGGGTTGATTGTATCTTGGGTGGATTTGTGACGGAATTTGCAGTAGATCAGTTTGTGTCGTACTCTGAAGCTAAAAGAAGATTTTTCAAGCGTTTGAGAAGTAAATTCTTGCAAACATTGCCCTTGCTGATTAAGATGCTATTGAGCAAAAAAGGTGTTCTGTGCAGCCACACCGAGTGAATGAACTACAAACAAATTGAAAGCACCATGCGCAGCGGGAAGTATTATCGGATCAATTAGAGAGGGGAAAGATCTGCATACAGCCCTCTGAGGGATTAGTTGGATCTAGAAGAAACTGAGGCTACACACGCTGCAGGTAGCCCTCCTGCTACGCCATACTCGAATTCACGAAGAAATCAGACATCTCCTACCCCGCCACCACCCTCACCTGCAGACGATATGGCTGCGCACATGAAGCTACCCACCTTTATGGGTGCGGGGGATGAGGATAATCGGTTCTTGCTTCATAGTTGACGTTGTGGACCAGTAGGTGATGTTCATGTAGATTATTACTCCCCAATTAGTTTATGCACTAAATATTTCATTTTTGTTTAATTTTGCCGCTTTAGCTAGAAATAATAAATAAAGTGAGAAACAAGAGGGGTCACCTCACTTTAGTCACCTCACTTTATAAAATAAAGTGTTTTCCTAGTTGATTGATGTTATAACTTAAAGAGGGGGCCTTGGGGGTCCACATAAGTATGAGGGGAGGCCTCACGCTGACCCAAGGTTAACTGCGCAGGCCAAGGAGAGTGAAGGACGCAGTCAAGGTTTTGGAGGGAGTTTAGCATTATAAAAGGTGGGGTTCTCACCTCATTTGGCATGTTGGATTTGATATTGATATTGAGAGCTAGACTTCTGTCTGCTTCAGTACGCCGGTTGTTTAGTCGGTCTGCAGCATTGTTTAGTGCAACCGAGTGTCTCCGTTCGGAGATCTCACCCTTAGCCTCGGGGGACTTTGAGTGCCTGCCCTGGTAAGGTTATTTTCTTGGTATCACCCTTAGCCTCGGGGGACTTCGAGTGCCTGCCCTGGTAAGGTTATTTTCTGAGCATCATCCTTCAGTTTCAGTGGTAAATTGCAGTGGTTTCTGGTGGAAATTTGGCAGAGGAGATACCCCTTCTTGAGACTGCGCAGATCTGGAGAGATAGCATCAGATCCAGCCTTGGAGGACGCATCCGTGGGAAAATCGGCGCATCTAGCTCTGGAGGGCGAGACCGGAGAGATAGCATCGATCCAGCCTTGGAGGACGCAGATTCGAGGAGATATTGGTGTATCTAGCCTTGGAGGACGCAGAGTCCGGAGAGATAGCATCGATCCACCTGGAGGACGCAGACCGGAGGAGATATCGCGCATCCACTTTGAGGACGAGATCCGGGAGATAGCAAAGAGATTCAGCCTTGGAGGACGCAGACCGGGAGGAACAGGGACGCGTATCCGGATAGGGAGGACTCCGCATCCAGCAGATCTCGGGGCAGAGAGGACGAGATCCGCCCTCGTGGAGGACGCCGATCCGATGAGCGGTGGTTCCCCGTGTGTGTGGGGTCGGCGATTGCCTTTCCAGCCTTGAGGAGTTGATCATCTCATCCGGAGGATTTGTGGCCAGCGTTTCATCTGTCTTCTGCGCTGTCACTAGCAGAGACAGCGTTTTCACTGGTGAGGGCTTGATTGGTGGTGGAGTATCAGTTTCACCTATTCTGGGGTTGTCTGGAGGATTGAGATCAGCCATTTTTCTAGTTTCCAGCTTATAGTTCCAGTGCATTGCAGCAGCAGTTCTTCAGCCAGCTAGGACGCTGTCCCTATCTGCAGCCATTATTTGTTCTGAGAGGGTCTCCACTTGCCTAGGGCAAGGATAGGTGCACTCATTCTGATTGTCTTGTATTCCTATCTATGTATTCTCAGATTAATAAAATGGCTTAGTGTTCGGGCATTCTATGTGTACTTGTTCCATTATCTGGTTCCAGCATTTTGTTTTATATATCTGTCTGGCATATTTCTGTGTATTACTGGTTATTTCCCTTTGGGGATATTACAGTGGTATCAGAGCATAATTCTGGCTCAGCCTGTGGTCTATGACATCGGGAAAGAGATCATACAGAGCAATAGTAGTTGCAGTACCAAAAACGCAATTGGAAAAAGGGCCAAAATATAAAGGGTCAAATTTTGAAGTTTGGAATTAGAAGAAACGTTTTCTGGGTTTTTCTGGGTTTTGGGCAAGGATTACCTTCCCAAATTCTTGGAATCTTCTGAGTAGTTTTCAGTGGGTAAATCGGATGTCGAAGTTAAGCAACAGTATGGTTTTGCAGCAGCCATGCAGTTTCTGAGGAGCCTGTAGACACATAGCAGAAAGAGCCGATGGCAGTTGATGATGATGAGAGGAGATTTAGAGAAACGCTCCTCCAACACATACAGGATGTGTCACAGAGACTCGCTGCGCTAGCGGTTAGGCATCGGGAAACCCCAAGGGGTTTTCAGATTGGTGAGGGATCAGGCACATCCCGCCATTTTCCGGAGCATGATGCCACTCAGCATATGGCATCACATACACCCACACGTCCTACCATGCCCACTTTTCTGGATGAAGACGCAGGGACAGCAGTGCAGCAAGAGATAGATCCGGGTCGGATGGCTGACATTTTTGCAGAGTACCAGGCTTTCGGACCAGCGTTCATGAAGGCTCTCTCGTTCAGAAAATATGTCCAGATCCAGTATGGCATTAGACTCCGTGATCATCACCGGGGGCACCGGCATCATCATGGTGGAGACTACCACCGCACAACTAGTAGAGATTATGTTCAGCTCCAGCGTGATAGTAGACCTCACAACTTTCACAGAGGGAACAAGCACTCACATGATAGGGGCTTACAGCGCACAGTGGGCAGATTCCATCTACCGACATTTGACGGGTCATCCAGGCGCTCAGAAAAAGCTTGGGTGGACAAGTTGGATACCTCTTTCCAGCTTGACCGAGTATCGGAGAGGAAAACCATTAAAATAGTTACCTCGCACTTGGAGGATGAGGACACACAGGATTGCAGGGAGTTCGAGGATACACCTAGTGTGACACAGGACTCACCATCATTAGAGACCTCCTCGATCGTGCCGGTTGATATCGTAGTGGAGGAGGTAGAGCCTACCCCGGTAGAGCCATCCACTGAGGTGATGACTGGAGCCATGTCCGAGTCTTCGGGTGGTAGCAGCACACGACAGATGGGTGAGGTATCAGGAGATATATCCATTATCGATGAGGCACTAAGGGATACAGAGGTATCGGATGATGGTCGCAGACAGCGGTATCATCGGCTTCGGACGGACCTTCGAGTTTTGAGGGAGAAGGCCGCATCAGTACGGGAGACCATTTTGTTGCAGGACCAGGAGCTGGAGGGTATGAGAGTGACTTGTGCCAAGTCGGCGGCCAAGTTGGTCCGCATTGGGGAACAACTGGATTCCCTGATGGTACAACCCGAGAGCACATTGCAGCATCAGATCATTCCCCTTCAGGTATGCATGGATGGGACTAGCAGAGTTGTTGGGTCATCTCTTCCCATTGGAGAGAGAGAGGCAGAGCCACCTAGTCAGATCTCATATGTTGACTTGGATAGCGGTATGAGACGATCAGAGTTGCACAGGGTACAGCATCCACATGTTGAGGTTGGATGGAGAGAGATTTTGAGTTGGTACTCGGTGGAGCGGGCTATGGAGATAGTGAAGGATCCGAGTGTAGCTCAGCAGGATTTTCTATGCATGGGGAATACAGGAACCCCAGATTGGCATTGGGATCCAGGTGGGATCACCTATCGTTTCCCAGGCAGGTCGGTTGACTATGTCTTGGAGAGTACAGCTGGCCTAGTAGTAGAGCATGTGCAGTTTCGGTCAGCTCCAGTGGCCAACCAGTTTATGGGCAGACTCCCTAGGTTGTCTTGGCATGACATTCATACACGGGATCACGGGGTGGTCAGCACACCTTGGCAGGAGCTTGTCGGAGGAGGTGGCATTGGCAGGCCACTAGATGGCACCTTGTATGGGGCCAAGGATTCTTCACCTTTGTGTGGGGCACAGAGGACGCAGCAGAGCCGAGCAGTGGTGGTAACACTACTGACACTTAGGGAGATTCACTTCTCGGACCCCTTGAGGAGGATTTGGAGTGATGATCCTTTCGTCGGCAGCTATAGTGATGCGACGGTGGAGACGATGTTACCGATTGGTGGTAGTCCGATATGTAGAGGCACAGCTCTAGGACATCACATCCATGGATGTGTGGGAGCCTCTAGCAGTGATCAGTCGACTACTGGTAGACATGGAGCTACATGGTGGTGTACCGTAGTGTGTGGGACTACATTGAGGAGTAGGAGTGCCCTACATCACATTGAGAGCACGCGAGGAGTGACAGATTTCTGGACACAGTCAGGGCACGAGACGGTACAGGGTGGTACAGTAGTAGCATGGGGTATCCAGCAGTATTCAGGGGTATGCCTCAGTGTGCAGGGGCATGTCGAGGAGTGTATGGATGATCAGTGGTATGCGAGGGCATACGGTGCTACACAGCAGGGACTTAGAGCATTCCTTCCAGAGAGACTCATGGGTAGGGACATCAGGCTTACCTTTGGGAGTAGTTCACCCAGGATTGATGGAGAGACAGAGGAGCGATACTTGGCAGTATCTGTGGGGACTCACACACCTGACTCGCTTCGACATCACTCACAGGTACAGTTGATTATGTTTTCGATCTTTGGCACTTTGGGCGTGAGCAGCAGGGTATGCGAGGTTCACCCGAGATATTTGGATGACACTCAGTACACTAGGCGAGAGACTTCTCAGCAGTGGCACTGGGTTGGTGCGCTAGTTGACAGCCGCAGGTTGGGGGATGAGATGGCGGAGGTAGAACAGGAGGGCATTCCTTCTGTATGTCAGGGTGAGGACTCCTTTTCACATGAGTCCATAGGATCAGTTGAGGTCGCTTCTGGGGAGCGAGGGCAGTCATGCATGGATGGTGACAGTAGACCGGAGCTATATACTAGTGTCCAGGGTGAGCAGTCAGCTGCATTGACATTGAGTACGGTGTCAGCTGTTACAGATCCATACCCTCTGGAGGTTGATGGGATTGTTATGCAGGGGGCTAGTAGACAGCAGGAGCTGTTGGATATGTTGGAGCATCCATCTTTGGGTCGACACTGGGATGAGGCGCAGATAGATGTACTCGCAGTCAGCAGAGCTGCAGCGTTTTTAGTGGGTAGCACTCTCCAGGAGTACATCGATGGAGCTTGCGCATACCTTGCCCACTTTTACCCATTATAGAGAGAGGGGCTTCCTTCTACAGGCAGCTTCCATTGACAGACAGGGTAGAGTAGTGGGAGTTGATTACAGGCTGGCGGCAACATCCCAGGCATGTTCCATATACCGTTGTCGTTACTACATCAGATTCTTCTTCTAGGATGGACTGGCAGGAGATCATGAGTTGGTACCCTCTAGATGGTACGGTATTATTCGTAGGGTGCACAGTCGAGCAGGGGCCCTTGGACATAACAGAGGTTATAGATTCCAGCTGGCAGGGCAGCACAGGACATCATTTCTTCAGCACTCCATCCCGGTTTCAGGAGAGCAGGATCAGCATGGGATTGAGTCACCACTTGGATTGGAGAGAGGTGATGAGCTGGTATGCAGTTGGAGGGGTAGCACATGCAGCTACAGGTACATCGCAGCAAGAGCCCGAGAGCATTGATGCTTGTTGGTGGTCTTCACCTCTTGGAGCATTGGTCTTAGCCAGAGGCAGTGCACAGTCCGAGCCGTGGGACTTGTGCGATTATTGGCCACAGTGGCGATGGGATCCGGGAGGACTATTGGTTGGCTGGTACCGTGAGAGGCCAGTTTGGGATCCTGGCATTGAGATATCCCTTCGTATCAGGGTGATGCAGGAGACAGAGAGGTTTCAGTGGGGCACATTTTGCAGTATCGGTGGGGAGCATCAGCTAGAGAGTAGGCTTGTTCAAGCATTGCTTGAGAACAAGCAATTTTTGCCGCATGAGGATGCCACTTGGGAGAGCGAGCAGACTTTACAGCATCCATCACTTCAGTTGCTTGGGGACAAGCAACGTTTTGCCGGGGGAGACTGTAATATTCCTAATTAGCACCGCTAATTGGAATATTTGATTTTTGTATAGTTTTGCCGACTATAGTTAATTAATAAATAAAAGTGAGAAATAAGAGGGGTCACCCCCACTCTTAGACACCTCACTTTATAAAATAAAGTGTTTTCCGCTGATTGACGTTAGCACCGTAGAGAGGGGGCTCTCGGGGGTCCACATATATGAGGAGGCCTCTACCGACCCAAGGTTAATCACAAGAAAGCGAAGGAGAGTGAAGGACGCAACAAGGTTTTGGAGGGAGTTTAGCACTATAAAAGGTGGGGGTTCTCACCTCATTTGGCATGTTGGATTTGATATTGATATTGAGAGCTAGACTTCTGTCTGCTTCAGCACGCCGGTTGTTTAGTCGGTCTGCAGCACTGTTTAGTGCAACCGAGTGTCTCCGTGCGGAGATCTCACCCTTAGCCTCGGGGGACTTCGAGTGCCTGCCCTGGTAAGGTTATTTTCTTAGTATCACCCTTAGCCTCGGGGGACTTCGAGTGCCTGCCCTGGTAAGGTTATTTTCTCAGCATCATCCTTCAGTTTCAGTGGTGATTTGCAGTAGTTTCTGGTGGAGATTTGGCAGAGGAGATACCCCTTCTTGAGACTGCGCAGATCTGGAGAGATAGCAGCAGATCTAGCCTTGGAGGACGTAGATCTGGAGAGATAGGACGCAGATCTGGAGAGATAGCAGTAGATCCAGCCTTGGAGGACGCAGATCTGGAGAGATAGCAGCAGATCTAGCCTTGGAGGACGCAGATCAGGGGAGATAGGACGCAGATCCAGCATATCTAGCCTTGGAGGACGCAGATCTGGAGAGATAGGACGCAGATCTGGAGAGGGAGGACTCAGATCCAGTGAATCTGGCAGAAGACATGAGATCCGGTCGGGGAGATCACGAGATCTGATGGCTTCGAGGTCTTTGTGTGGAGTTTTAGCGGCATTCTTGGTGTTGACCACGAGGAGTATGGTCATCTCATACGGAGGACTTGTGGCCAGATTCATCCCTTCTTGCCGAGCGTTTCATTGTGCTTTAACGTGCATGAAAGAAACCGACGTTTTCATTGTGAGCGTTTGATTGGTGATGAACATCAGTTCACATTCTCTGAGGTTTTGTTTAGATATTGAGATCATCTATCTTTCTAGTTTCAGCTCATAGTTCAGTGCATTCAATGACGAGTTCTTCCTGTGAGATCTTCGACATTGACTAGGGCCTTTGTCCCTATCTGCGACCATTATTTATTCATGAGAGGTCTCCAATTGCCTAGAGCAAGATAGGTGCACTCATTAAATTGTCTTGTATTCCTCTCCCTATGTATTCTCAGATTAATAAAATGGCTTAGTGTTCTGGCATTCTATGTGTACTTGTTCCATTATCTAGTTCCAGCATTTTGTTTTATATATCTGTCTGGCATATTTCTGTGTATTACTGGTTATTTCCCTTTGGGGATATTACAGTGTCGTAGTTTCTGAGAGGGAGTGTTGAAGATTGCAACAAGAAACAGTGAAAGTGGCATCTGGAAACATCATTCCTTGATCCTAGTGAAAAATATTCACATAAACTAGGTGGGGCCCACACAGGGTATTTTTAGGTGTATGTCTATTTTTAAAATATTGATCATATTCTAAAATTAGCAGGATGCTGATTCTAGATGGTTGAGAAAACTATATCTTTAGATGAGTTTCTATTTTTAGAATATGGGCGAAGTCTATTTATAGATCTCTAGTCTAAAAATAGAATGCATGTCGATTATTATTAGCCCTTAATAATAATCAGATAATAAATAGTAACTTATTCTCTTGGAGCACTTTATTTTAGTGAAAAAATGTGGCACATCAGTGGTATGAAGGAATTACGCAATTCCTAGAGTGGTTGGTGAGTCATGCATGGAGGAATTCGTTATAACTAAGAGCGGCAAGTTGTAACAGAGTTTAAAGAGTAGGTATGTGAGTTGTTATTTAGTTTAACTTAGTTCAGTGAGTGAAAATCAGTTGTGCTAGTTGTAACTGAACACACATTAGTGATAGATGAGTGAATTAATTATTTAATCAATGCACAAGTAGTGTATTACTTACAACAGAAAAAATACAATAGTTAACTACTTGCATGTCAGATCTAGTGGAGACCCAGTGGAGAGATAGGTGAAAGGGTGAGATGGACTATCAGTTGTGACTATAGTGGTGCATTAAATGCATCTACACACACATTGGAGATGCTTATGAGGATTCCACAGTCAATACAAGGTGAGGTAGAATTCATTCAAAGATCTTCTTCAGCAAGGATTGCGCAGTGGAGGGAGGTTGTCAGGAGGCAAGAAATTGCTGCATAGATATGGAAATTTCTGCATGACGGTGTGTGACGATTGTTGATTGTACTGAGAGCTCTATGAGATGAGATTTGTATGATATTCTTACATGTTCCATTGATATACATAATATATGATAGTTGGGGTTTTTATCTTAAATATTTCCTAGTAAAATATCTTGTTATGTGCGAATGATTTTGCTTCATATGTGTTTTGTAATTGGTGATTTAATTTCCGCAAAGAATTAAGTGGAAGGATTATTTATTTAACATAAGATTAATTTGTTAGATAAGGAGAATCCAGAAATACATTATTGTGTTTATAAATTTCTACATGGTATCAGAGTAGTGCTGATCACTGGAGATTGCAATATTGAAGCGATGCTGAGTATTGTGCTGGTGGACAATTCAAATTTGCTGCAAGAATTTCTTGGTGCGACAATTGAGTATACATTGAAATGGCTTTCAATGGTTTGAGGTTCGAGTATGCACTAGAGGGAAGCTTGAACTACATAGCTTGGAAGGACAACATGGAGGTGGTGCTTGAAAATAATGGCTTGAAGGAGTTCATCGACAGCGATGTTCCTTAGCCCACTTCGGCGGATGCTGCAGTACTAGACATATGGCAAAAGAAAGTAGCAAGGGCGAGGAGGATTCTGCTGGAAGGTGTGAAAGACCATGTTGTGTCAATCCTTCATGGGAAAGCCACTCCATTTGCAATATGGAAGTCTTTGGAAGATCTTTTCCAAAGTTGTAGCAACCATAGGAAATTGGCGCTGAAGGATAAACTCGGAAAAATCAAGATAGAGAAGAACGAAACTACTCTAGTATACTTGAAAAAGTTTTTCTAATGCAGGGAAGAACTTGGGAGTGTAGGAGTTAGTGTTGCAGATGATGAATTGGTAGGCTTGGCTGTCCTTGGGCTCCCAAAGAGTTGGCACAATTATAAAAACTTTGTCTATGGATGGGTGAAACTGCCAAATTGGGAGTGACTGTGGTCAGATCTAGTGTAGGAGGAGATAAGGCAAACCACCACAGATGGCTCTTCATCAAAGATTGATGAAGAAGAGGATTGTGCTTTGGCTACTAAGGCGAAGAAGAAGAAGGGGAAGAAATTCCATTCTAGATCTGAGGCCGGTAAAGATGGAAAGGAGCACAACATGTCCAAAGTAAAGTGTTTTCACTGTCACAAGTTTGGACATATTGCCACAAATTGTCCACATAAGAAGAATAACAAGATGGCTGCTAGAGCTGCAGCTGGTGAGTCCCTTGCCTCGCAATTTGATCTTGAATTCTCATTGATCGCATGCATTATGTCTACTGCATTGGGATTGGGGTGGTACATTGATAGTGGTGCTTCCTTTCACATGACGGGAGATGAGAAATTGTTCAGTGACTTGGTGGAGAAATATCTCCAGATGCATGTTGAGTTGGGCGACAATGGACGATACAGTGCGACTTTCATTGGTACCATTACCTTTCTGAGGGCATCATGTAAAATCTTTCACTTAAAAGATGTTGTGCATGTTCTAGGTTTAAAGAAGAATTTAATCTCAGTCACAATGTTAGAGGATAAAGGCTTTGATGTTGTCTTCAGAGAACGAAATGTTTTCCTCCGACACAAAGAAACAAGGAAAGCCAAGAAGGTTTGGATTTGAGCTAAGAATCTCGACATACTTGAAGTATATGGGATTTCTACGGAGCTTCCCACTGTTGGGAAGTGCGAGAAATCCATGCAATTGAAGCTTGAGAGGCAGCAGGATTTGCATGCAGGTAAGAGTGAACCTCGAGATGTGGAGAAGCCACAAGATGAGGATCATGTAGTGGGAGCAACCACTCATGCAGAGAAATTTCATGCCAGATGGGCAGATGATCAGGAGCTCAGGACCAGGTGTCGTAAAATGGTCAAAAATGAAAGTGCTCAGAACTGGTTGGAACCTGAACGACCGGATAGTGCTCGTCTTCCTGATTCCGGCGCCGCGAACGGTTCGAAAAATGGTCTCCGTATACAAAAGTTATTCAACTTCAAAGTTTTGTCAATTTCATTAAAAAATGGCAAAATTAGACTTTGGAAAAATTTTTATTAAAAAAAGAATAAATATTCCACTAGAATCACGCTCATACAATAACCTGCGCGTAAATGTTGGGCGGATAAACATTGGTTTATGTATTTGTTATATAATAAACGTTTGTTTGTTATGGTTATTTAATAAACCATATATATGTTTATTTAATACAACCGTTTAACATTCAATTGAAACGGTTTTAAAACTCCGCCATATGAACGCGCCCTCACCATAATATTTATTACCAACAGTTAACTGCGGATATTTTGGAGTCCGCCCCCCTATTTTGGCGCCACCCACCAATCTGGCGCCTTTATCTGCAGTTGCTCCACATTTAGTGGAGATTTTGTTGGTGAAACAGGCAGTTTACTAAAGAGGCCATAAATTTTGATAGGAAAGGCCTTTGAAGACAATTTTTTTTTTGATTTTGGGTCTCTTCGACCTTCTGAAGCCTTTGGCACAGGTTTCACAGTCATCTGAGGTCGTTTGCAGGTTATTTTGTTCGTGGAAGTTCCAGGAGCCATAAGGGCCAAATCAGTTTGGGAGCTGCATTGGGAATTGTGCAGCCAGTGAATGTGGAACGAAGGTCATTCCTGAAGTTTATCAGCATTCTGAATCCATTTCTACAGCTCGTTTTTCCTTTTGAGGAATTCTTCTCACTGTTTAGCTTCAGGGAAGCTTTCAGGGCCAAGAGGGCCATTTCAGTGTTGGAGCTGTTTGGGGACTATGTTCTTCCATTTTTGGTGATTCAAAAGTCTGTTTCTGATATTTTCGACCTTCTGATTCTAATGGCAGAGGTTTCAGAACCAATTGAGGTCATCTTCACCTCGAAATTCTCCATGCAAGTCTAAAGGGCCACCAAGGACAATTGGGGAAAAGTACTGTAGCAGGTACAAATTTCACTGTTTAGTGTTTGGGAAAGAGCATGTTCAGCTAATTCCTATCTTCTGATTCGGTATTTACAGTCAGATCTATCTTTCGAGACATTCTTATTCTTGTATTAGCCTTTGTAGCATTTTTTAATACAAGAGGACAAGCCTAGTTTGAGAGGCTTGGTCCAGCAGATGTAGCCCAGAGAAGGGGGTGAACTGCTTATCATTTTGATGTCTTTATTTGCTGAAGATGATATGCTAAAAAAAACCGATATAAATTGTTAAACAGAAAATATACATAACTTTCATATACACATAATCACCTACTCAGCTGCAGAAAGTTATTTGTCTTATTCCGCAAGACATCAAATTTCAAGTATGTGAATGTCAAAGACTTCTAAGTGTTTACATATTATTTCCTTAGGCAGAGTCTGTAGAGGGCCATGTAGCCTCTGGAACTCATCCTCTCTTTAGAGGTGACATGTCCAGTGAATGCCCCTACAGTCCATCTCTGTATAGGAAATAGTTTGTTCTCACATTTTCAGAGGTCACTTGGAGTGTATAGCTCAATTTGAAATTATGGGAAATGGATACCTTGCACCCTCAAACAAGTACATTCCATTTTCAGATCAGCAGAGGGAGTGCATGCAGCTATACCACCAGGTAAGAGGTGGGGTGACATGCATGAGCAATCCTAAGCAGAGATTTCTGGGCATGATTCAATGAGATGGTGTGGATCTCATGAGTTGAACTTTGCTATGAGGCACGTAAAGAGTAGCAGTAGCATGATCAATTGGATTGATGTAGTCAGATCAAAGTGACAGTGTCGAATACTAGAGTGCGGATCAGAGTTGACAACAAGTGCAAAGTGCATGGGTGCAAAGTTCAATAGTGCAGTTGTTCCTAAGGACATGTGTAGTAGCTAAGCAGAAGTCAGAATAATTTGATGACAGATGCATTAGGCTGATTTAGTTGTTTGTATTCTATTCAGTTTCGGAAGTTTTGCATGCAAGTATTACAGGGCGGATGCACGGAGTAGTAGGGCGCAAGCAAAGACAATCCTTTGTTTTTGAGAGGGAGTGTTGAAGATTGCAACAAGATATAGTGAAAGTGGCATCCAGAAACATCATTCCTTGATCCTAGTGAAAAATAATCACCTAAACTAGTTGGGGCCCACACAAGCTATTTTTAGGTGTATGTCTATTTTTAGAATAGTGAGAATATTATAAAACTAGGACGATGTTGATTCTATATGGTTGAGAAAATTATATCTTTAGATTAGTTTCTATTTTTAGAAGATGGGCGAAGTCTCTTTATAGATCATTAATCTAAAAATAGAATGCATGTAGATTATTATTAGCCCTTAATAATAATCAAACAATAAAGAGTAACTTATTCTCTTGGAGAACTTTTTTTTACTGAACAAATTTTGCACATCAATGGGATGAAGGAATTACGCAATTCCTAGGGTGGTTGGCGAGTCATGCATGGAGGACTTCATTATAACTGATAGCGGAAAGTTGTAACAAAGTTGAAAGAGTAGTTATGTGAATTGTTATTTGGTTTTACTTAGTTCAGTGAGTTAAACTCAGTTGTGCTATTTGTAACTCAACATACACTAGTGATAGACGATTGAATTAGAAATTTAATTAATTCAAAAGTAGTGTCTTACTTGCAACTAAACAAATACAACAGTTAACTACTTGCATGTTAGATCTAGTGGAGACCTAGTGGAGAGATAGGTGAAAGGGTGAGTTGGACTATCTGTTGTGACTATAGTGGTGCATTCAATGCATCTACACACACATTGGAGATGCTTATGAGGATTGCGCTTTCAACGAAAGGAAAGGTTGAATTCATTCAGGGATCTTCTTCAGCATGGATTGCGCAGTGGAGGTAGGTTGTCAAGAGGCAAGAAATTGGTGCATAGATATGCAAATTTCTGAATGACAATGTGTGACGATTTTTTATTATATTGAGAGCTCTATGAGCTGAGATTTGTATGATATTATTAAATTTTCCATTGACATACATAATATATGATAGTTGGGGTTTTTAGCTTTAATATTTCTCAGTAACATATCTTGTTATGTGTGTTAGGTCTCTGTAGTTTGGAAGATTGGAAAATACAAACGCTGCAGAGCCTACATATGAACCATTTTGGGATTCTAGGATCTAGCCCTCCTGAATCCAGAGAGGGATCTCTCTATAAGTGCAAATACTAATTTATCTTTTAAGGTTTTAATATGATATTAGGCTAGTTATGAAGAACAAAATTTGTTGTTTGTTTGCTTGAGTATGATCTTTAATTGAGTGGAAAGTCCTGAAAATGAAAGGGTTTCAGAGGGGTAAAGATGTGAATAATCAAAAAAAGGTTCAACTGATAGGATGGATATGAAACAACACTTAATCCATTGGGCTATGGATTCATAAAAGGTTTTAATTGTACAACAGTTATCAAGAGTTGTCCATGGGGCAAGTCATCTATATCAAAAGATCCTTTAGATTAAATGATGGAATGGAACATTAAGAGTGTTTTGAAAGTGGAAAAAGCTAATAATTTCAACAAGGATTTATCAAATTTCCAAACAAGAAAAATCCTTTTTAAGTAGCTGTTTGAAACCAGCCAAAGGACAAGGCTAACCATAGACTTCTTTGGACAAGCTTGTATTAAATCTAACTTATCATACAAACAATCCAATAACCCACATGACTACTTACACAAAGGATGAAAAAATATAAGAAAAAAAAGTGTAGCTTAAGATCAAGTAAGATATCATTAAAATCTAGGCTTTGTTTCAGCATACTCTTAGGGAAACTTTCAAACAACCTTTGGAGAAAGAACTAGAAGACAGGGAAAACCATAAACTTTTCTAGTTTAACTCTACTTAGCATGTAATAAAAATATCATTCAAGAACAATGTTTAAAGTTAAGATAGTAAGACAGGGGCTCACCAACGTTCCTTGACTATTTGGACTGTATTAAATCATTCTTAAATACACAAAGGAGGAAAACATAAAGATAAAGCTTATCAGTGAGAGTATGGTACTTTTAAGGGTAAATCCTAGCTCTATATTTTTTGTTCTTTATTAGAGAAAAATGGAAAAATTTATGGAAAACACAAGAAGGAAAAAAAGTACAATGAGAGTTATATTACCAATGGTATAGACTAGGATCCCATGAATCAGCTTGTTTATTGATGTCAATCCAGTTACATACTACAAGTCTAATGTTTCAGTACAACAACAACTTCTCTTCTCAGCCTAACTTCTTTGATTACAAACAGAGCTTCAATAGCCTCTCAAAACTATTTACATGTAGAAAGTTTCAAGCAGCAAGCATTACATCAAAGCCCAACAACCAACGCACATCTCATCTTCTTCAAAAGTATTTATAGAAGAAAGAGGAGGTGGGATGAGAGAAAGGGTCTCTAGGTTCAATTAATACAAGTTAATGCTTCTCTATATTTGAAAAGCTCAATAGAGAAGATTTCAGATCTTTTCCATGTATTAATTGGTTTTTATTTAAGTTTTAGCTACTTGGCACATTTTGTTGACTTTAAAACTCCTGTAGGTAGGCTGGCAATAACTCTAGCTGTCTTTAAACAAATATCTTTTGACTGGCAATGACTATGCCTTATTTTGATTTATTGAGAGCTGTAGGTGGCACTTTTGTTGCTGAAGAGGATATTTTAGCCTCTGATGTGGCAGTGGAGGCTTCTTTCTACTGACCTATATCTCTATTTTTATAAACACAGTGATTTGCTTTTTGATCTGTGTTTAGGCTTAATTAAGCCTTAACCTTCATCTTCAAGTCTTCATTCTTTGGCATTGTCTTAAAATCTTTGATCTATGGATTACAAACCCTGATCTTTAGGTTTAGGCATTAATCCCTTTATCGTTGATTTTTCATTCTGATACACTTTGTTGTTGTGTTTCAGTGGCACAGGTGGCTTTCTGTCAGTTGGAGGGTTTCATCTAATTGATCAAGGATCATGATCCATCAATGTAATTGAGAGCCTAAAACCCTGCTAGTTCCTTTCTTCGTGGCTTAAGGCACAAAATCGTCACTCCAAGCCTTATTTATCACATGTCTATGACTGTGGAAAAAACAGATTAACCACCACTTAAACCTCTGTAAAACACAAAAAAGCTCATTAAGAAACCCTGTGATTTGTGGTAAATTTGCGTTCAGAGGTTTAATGGAGGTGATGGAGCACTTGAGGATGAGGACATGCAGTAGAAGAAGGGTCGAAACCTAGCAAAACAGAAAACCAGGAAAAATTTTGAATTATGGCGTGAATTTGAGGTTAAGTGGTTTCGGAAAACCGTTAATGGTTTTCACGTAGCGTTTGGGGCAGGGGGAGGTGGTATTCGCTTTTGGAACGCGATTCCATACAAATTTTGAAATGTGGAAAATGAAAACCACCCATATCGCGCAGAAGTAGCACACTGGGATGGGAGGCCAAAAATTACATGACTTAGAGTTCTGACCATCGGATTGAAGGCTTCAGATCCAACAACATGGATAAAACGCGATGGGGGGTAAGATGGAGGGCGGTAAATGGAGTGGGGTCTATGGTGACATGTTCTTCCTTGTCGCATAGTGGACGGGGGTTGGCCTATCGGGTTTAATCCCAATATTCAAATCTGATGAATGGACGATTGAGATTTAAAGAGGAGACAGATTATCTTGAAAGGGAAAAAGGGATGGAAAGGTGATCAGGCGGAAGGATGGGGCTTGATGGCCATTGATCTGTTTAGATAAATGGTCCATATTCATTTTAAATCATAACATCGTGGTAATGAAAAAAATAAAAGAAAGTAAGGTTCCGGAAAGGGTTTTTAAGCCTTTAAGCGCCCGATTGTGGGGTTTAGGTTATATGAAATGGGGGGCTAAAGGATATAAGCCCTTGGGGGCTTAAGAACCTCATAGTGCATAAAATTTATTTTTAGGGAAAAAACAGAGATTTTTAAGGCCTGAATAGGCTTTCGATAGATGAAATAAGAGCTTTTAAACCAAATGAAAGGGGAACATAAGGTTTTAAACGGGTCTTTGGAATGATTTAGAGGTTAAATGAAGGGTTTTTAGAAGGAATTTATGAAGGGAATAAGGGTGAAAATGGAATTGTTTGGGAGTGAAAGGAGAAGTGAAATGATGGAAAATAGAGCCTTATGAGCAATTTTTCTTTTCTAAATAGCAAGGTTTTTTAGGATTAATAGTGAAATAGCAGTGAAGATTATCTCAAACAGTAATCATTATCATAAGACTTCAAGAACTCACAATTTGGACATGAAAATGTTTCTTGAAGGCCTAAAAGATTTAGCCACCATTTAATATGAATTTTTTTTTATAGGTGGTTAAGAGTGGCTCCACATGGGGATGGCATCTTCTTGAAGGTGTCAAGAGCCTTAGCTATTGATCTCTGGCTTTTCAGTAAACCAGTGCCTTCATCCATTGCGCATCAACTTTCTTTTTCTTTAGCTGACCTCTCTTTGATATGAAAATCTTTGAAGCAATCTGAAATAATGGAATTCTATCAAAACAACATCTCTACCTACCCATTCCTAATGATCCTAACATTTTTTCTTCTTTCAGAGTGCATTTGGACTAGCAAACTCTTTTCATAAACATTTTATTCTTTTGAAAAAAATAGGAAACTAGTCTATTTCTACTCTTATTTCTCCATGAACTTATATTAAACAGTTGAGTTCATAAGTTTCTCTACCTAACTACTATCTGTCAGGATTAGACTGTCTGACAGAATTTTATTCTCTAAATTATAAAATAGAAATTTAAAAACAGCCAAGCCAGGATTAAGTAGTCTGACTTGCTGTTGATCTATGGCATAAAAAACAAGCTGCACATAGACTAAAATTTGTAGAAAAATAAAACAAAATTGTGAAGGCTTCAGATCTGAAAATCAAAAACATCCTTCATTATTCTTCAGCGCTGGTTTTGATTTTGTTTGAGCTGCGTCATCTTTCTTTCCTGGTTCAATTTTTGAGCTTTTTAGAACCAGTTCTTCATCAATCTCATAGGTTCAAGATTTGAGCTTGTTTGAACCTTTTTTTTTCTATCCTAATCTACCTTACTGATAAGCCGAGATGATGTTGTTTGACTGATCTAATTCACTAACCTATCAGCAGTAAATTGAAAAATTAATTAGTCATGACTAGGCTGTATGACTAACTAGAAGTGTGTTTTAAGGTGTGGCATTTGAGCTTGCACACTTTCCGACTTTGTCTCTCTTTTTTGGTATGGGGTTGTACCTTTCTTGTTTTCATTCTGCCCTCTTTTCTTCTCTATTGTTTTTGTATTTTTATTTTTCTAACTTTGAATGCAATGTTCAGACAATGATAATTTACAATGGAAAGAAAAAAGCTTCAAACTGGTGCAGTTAAGAAAAATAATGTTTGATCATCTTACCATTAACAAGACCTCCAAAAAGTTCAGTTCCATTTAATTCCTACAAGAAATAAGCGTTGTTACCAGCAGTAGAATGAATAAGATAAGGGCCTAGCCATAAGTTATCAAATTTTCCATGTTTTCCCTTATCTTCTCTCCTGGAATCCCACTTCAAAAAAATTTCACCAATGTTTAAATCACTGGACTTTGACCTTTTATCGAACAAATTCTTGATGTTTTCTTGCTTGTACAGTGCTCTGTTGTAAACTTCCTCTCTGGTTTGTTGAAGGTGTATAGTCTGGTTTATTCTTCTTGTCATATCATTATCCTCAGACTGTACTTCTTGGATCAGCTTCATGATTGCCACTCCTAGACTGGTTGGAAAAATTGCATCTGCTCCATAGACTAGCTGGTAGGGTGACATTCCAGTTGATTTCTTAAGTGTTAATATTTCAGCCCATAATGCATGTACTAGCTTTGTGTGCCATGATTTTTTATTTTCTTCCAGCAACTTCTTGATTATATTCACCAAACTCTTATTTTAGGATTCTGTTAACCCATTACCTTAAGGGTAATAAACAGTAGAATGGCCTAATGAAATCTGATACTCATGACAGAATTCAACCATCTTTTTGGATCCAAATTCAGCAGCATTGTCAGTGATAATCTTCCTAGGACAGCCAAATCTAGATAGGATAATATTTTCAAGGAATTTTATGATGACAGAGTCAGTGGCTTTCCTAGAAGGGATGTCTTCTATACATTTGGTAAAGTAGTTTGTTGCAGTGAGGATCCATCTATGTTGGGCAGATGAGGCTGGATGGATTTCCCCAATGAAGTCTAGACCCCACTATTGAAAAGGAGCTTCAATAGTGATTGGATGCAAGGGTAAGGGAAGTAGTTTTCTTTTACCTTCAAAGATTTGGCATTTTTGACAGTCAATAATCATTTTATGGACATCTTGAAAGAGGGTGGGCCAATAGTAACCATCTCTAAGGATTTTATTGGTAGTTGTCTTCCAATAGAGGTGGCCTCCACATTCTCCTTCATGTAATTCATGCTTTATCTTATCTACATCATTCTCAGGCAAACATTAAGCAATAATCCACTATAACTTTTCCAATATAGACATTTATCCAAAATGCAGTAATTAACAGCTTTCAACTTTAAAAATCTTGCCTTCGTTTTAGACAAACCAGGAGGTGTATTTAAATTGAGCAAGACATACAAAATATCAGCATACCAAGATGAAAACAGAAAATGATCTTCAATAATGGGAGTTGACAACTCCTCCTATTCATCTAATGTATTTAACATGTTTATATCAAGAGCTTCAAAATTAGACTCAGTCATTAATCTTGCTAGTCCTTGGCCTTTTATGAGTTTAGTGGGCCTATTTTCTAAATCATATTCAAGTATCATAGCAATATATTTTCCTCTTTTTCCATTTGGATCCTAGATTAAAATGTCTTTTACAACTGAATTTGGCAGAAATGCAATTATGTGGGAATGTAAAATGTAAACTCTGAAGTATTTTAAGGCTTTAAATAAGGAAAAGACTTTTTTTTCCATGATATTATACTTCAAAGGTGCATCTCTCAATGCCTTACTAAAGAATGTAATTGGCTGCTCTTGTCCCTTCAGGTTCTTCTGTAATAGGACAGCAGCTATAGTGTGTTCTGATGCAAATGAAAAAATGAAGAAATCCTTTGTAAAATCAGGACTAATGAGAACTGGTGTTTTGGTTAATGCTTGCTTTACGATTTCAAATGATTTCTTTGCTTCCAAGGTCCATTTAACTCCTTCTTCCTTTTTGAGAATATTTGTTATGTTTCTAAGGAGTTCAACTAGATTGGGTATGAACGTTCTCAAGAAATTAATCTTCCCAATGAAAGATTGAAGTTCCATGATGTTTCTAGGATGGTTGATTTGAAATATACCATCAATCCTCTTTGGGTGTATCTTTATCCATTCTTCTGATATGATGTGTCTAAGTAGTTTTCCTTCTTGGAGACCAAACATTGTCTTTTTTGGATTTAAATATAACCCATATTTTATGCATTTCTCTAAGATTTTTCTCAAGTGTTCAAGGTGTTCTTCATCTGTTTTGAAAAAAACAGTAATATCATCAAGGTAAATAATTATGAAGAAGCCTAATTCTTCTGAGAATGCAATATCCATGGCTCTCTAAAATGTGGCACCAGCATTCATTAAACCAAAGGGCATTTTCACATACATGAAAGTACCCCAAGGTGTAGTAAAGACTATTTTGACTTGATCATCAGGATGTACTAGAATTTTATTGTAACCTGAGAAGCCATCTAACAAATAAATCCTTTTAGAACCAACTACCCTTTGTAAAATGTGATCCATCTTGGGTAAAGGTTAGTTCTCCTTTAATGAGGCTATCTTTAAGTTCCTAAAATCAATACAAAGCCTTATTTATTCTAGTTTTTTTTTAAATGACACAAGATTAGATACCCCACTCTGAGTATCTAACAGGGATAATAATTCTAGCATCATATATTTTCTTAATTTCTTCCTCAACCAGGGGTAATTGAACAGGGTTGATTCTGCACAATTTTTGTCTATAGGGCTTCTGGTTTTCTTTTAGGGGTATCTTATGATGAATTATCTATGTGTTTAGTGATGGATATTGTAGTGGTTGATGTACCCCACGACATGTCAAATTTCTTTATTAAAAAAAATTCGTTGGGGGGCAGGCTGTCAACCCTGCCACCCCCGTCAGAACCTCCACCATAAACAAGCCCTAAATGGGTAGTGGGCGGGCCATCTCTGGTGGACCCAAACCACGTCCCACCACATATGGCACCATTAATAATGGTCGGCAGGAATCGAACCAACCCAGCTGCTTAGGGCGGATCGATCCATGCTCGACCCAACCAAACAATGTAAATTTAAACCAAACTAGATTAAAAAATTAAAATGTTTCCCTGTTAGGGATCTGTAATTTATTAGAAAGATTGGCATAGTCCAATTACAGAAACAACATCGTTTCAACCAACTTTGGGATTCTAGGATCTAGCCCTCCTGAATCCGGAGAGGGATCTTTCCAATATGTACAAAGATGGATTTGTCTTTGAAGTTTGGGGTTTTGATATTAGGCTAGTTATGAAGGCCAAGGGTTTGTTTTGTTTTTTGGATGGTTGAGCATGATTACTGTTTGAGGCGTAAAGTCCTGAATGCAAAGAGTTTCAAAGGTGAGAAGTTGCAAGAAAATAGAACAACTTTGGCTAAAAGATAGATATAACGCTGGTTTTTAGTCCATTGGGCTATGGAGTCATAACAGGGCTTTAATTGGGAAAAAAAATCAAGAATGATCCAAGGGGCAAGTCATATATACCACAAGATTATTGAGATTAGAGTGATGGAATGGAAATAATAAAGTGTTGAAAGGGGTGGAAACTGATAATAATTTCACAAAGGATTTATAGTTAGTCCAAACAAGAAAAGCCTCTTAAGTAATTGTTTAAAACCAACCAAGTGTAGGGCTAACCATTGACTTCTTGGGAAAGTTTGTATTAAAGCAGCTTAATTCACAAAAAATCCAGTAATCCACATAATTACCTTCAGAAAGTATGAAAACACATAAGAGAAGACAAAGTGTAACCTAAGATCAAATAAGGTACTTTTAAACCTAGTCTTCTTTCAGTCAACACCAAGGGGAACTTTCAGAATCTGCTTTTGGAGAAAAAACTAAGACCAGGGCACACCATATCTTCCATAGTCATCTTTAATAAGCAAACAAGGAAAATAACTTTCAAGAACAAGGTTGAAAGAAAACAGTAGGACGAGGGAACTCCAGCATTCCTAACTGCTTAAATTGTATTAAATCATTATTAAATGAACAAGTTAGAGGAAAACATTGAGATAAAGCTTTCAGTTTAGAGAAGATTACTGATATACAATAGGTCCTAACTCTATAATTGTTGTTCTTTATCAAAGAATAGTAAAAAATATGACATACATAGAAGGAGAACAATAATAAAGAAAGAAGCACTTCACCGATGATATAGACCAGGATCCCAAGAAACAGCTTTTATATTGATGTCAAACCAGTTACAATCTTCAAGTGCAATGTTTCTGTTCAGCAATCATCTTCACTACTCAGCCTAACTAATCTATCACAAGCAGAGCTCCAAGGGCCAGTGAACACTATTTACAATCAGAATTTTGAGCTCAAATGTATTTCAAAGTTCTGCAATCAACGGTTTCTCGTCTTCTACTGAGGTATTTATAGAGGAATGAGGAGGTGAAATCTAACAAAAGATCTCTTAAGGCAATTAATACAGATTCATGACTTCTCGACCTTTTGAGGGGCCCGATGGAGAAGTTTATAGGTGGAATATTGTACTAACTATTTTACAATAAATATCAAAGCTCGTTGGGAGCTTTATTTGACTTTGAGGCTCTGTGTGCTGTGTGGAGTTACTCTACGGATATTTCTGTATTTATTTCGTTGCAGCAGTTACTCCTCGCGTCCGTTGAGGAAAAATATTTGATTCTGTAGTAATTTCAGCCTCTGTTTGAATGCTTCGAGGCAACAGGTGGCTCTTTTGGTAGCTGAGGAATCAATTCACCTCATTTGAAGCAGTGGAAGCCTTTCTGTCAGTGAAACATTTATGATTTTCTGTTGACTGTGTTTTAATCCAGGGAATTAGGCTTTTTGATAATCATTCTTAGCCGTAATTCCCTAGATCCATCTTCAATCTTCATCTACTGTTCTTTGTCTTCAAACTTATACTCTTTAACTGTTCTTTTGAATAAAACAATGTCTTGTCAATGTGTAGGGCCACACAGGGCATTTTACATGTTTATCAATGCTCATGAAATATTGATAAATCATTGAATTTAAACCTGTGAATGGTTCTTTTTAATAGCTCGAAGGCACAGGAAACGTCTTTCCCAACCCTCAAATTTCCTTCATTATACAATGGAAAACCATTAAAACACCTGCAAAACACAAAAATGATTAAGAAATCCTACGTTTTTTGGGTTAAACTGCTTAAAAAGCGGGGAAAAATCGCAGCCATTGGATCTGGACACGTGGACGGTCCAGATCTAATCAGGGAATCGCAATCGGTGGGAGGAGGAAAAGGGTGCGATGAGAAACTCCAATGCGATTGCGCGATCGGGAGGGCGAAGGCGATTAAGCGATGGCCATTGGATCCGAGGATCAGATCAACGACGGGGAGTGAATCGAAGGAACAACAATTGGGGGAAAGAATAAATGCATGCGATGGAAAACTCCAATGTGATTAAGTGCGGACCGTTGGATCACGGAAGGCGGAGAGGATATCAATGACGGATAACCAATCGGGGATCGGTAATCGAGGTGAACAAATAAATGCACCGATGAAAAGTTGTGATGCGATGTAGCGCGGATCGTTGATCTGAGGGTCAGATCAATGGTGGAGAATGAATCGGGGGATGGCCGATCGGCGGGAGCAAACAAGTGTATGCGATGGAAAACCCCGATGCGATTGGGCGCTGGCCGTTTGATCGGCTTATGATCAATGGTGGAGATTAGTTTTTAGAACGAACCGGCGGAAACCCTTATAATATACCAAAACCCAAAGTTTTTAATATTAACAAAGGTTTAATGGATTGGGGCGGGAATAAAAAATATATAAAGGATAGGCGCCCGCCTGCGGGGCCTTCGGATATATGGAACGCAAAGGGCCTGGGGCTTAGTACATCAAAGGCCAATCGCAATCGGAACTGTGGGCCTGGTCTTTCCGATCAACCCATTGTGAATTCTCCGATCGCGATTGCGCGATCGGGTCTTTTTAATCTACCTATTTTTTCATATTAGAAAAGGTGACTTTGTTTTTTGGTTAATAACTTCGGGAAAGTGGGTTTTGGGTTTTACAAAGGAAAAAGCGGATCATGCATTAAAAATTTACAAGTTTCAATGGAATTTGATGGTTTAGGGATAGTTAAAAAATGGGTTTTTAACTATGGGAAAGTGATTTTCATAAATGGAAGAAGAGGATTTATGAAAACAAGGGAGTTTCTATGGAGAAAAGGGGAGCAAATGAAGGTTTTAGAAGGGGGAAAATGAAGGTCTTTCAGCAGTCTTTCACTTGGAATCAGCAAAATTTTCTGAGTATAAAATGGAAATAGTAATGAAGATTTTTGGACAAAGGCATGAGGCCTTCAAGGAGTCTTCAAGAGCCAACAATTTTTAGTAATAAAATTTGTTCCTTGGAGGCTCAAAAATTCTTAGCCACATTTTGGTATAATCAAATATTATAGGTGGCTAACAGTGGCTGCACTTGGGGATGATGCCTTCTTGAAGGCATCAAGAACTTCAGACTTGCATTCTCTGGGAGGCTGATCAATTGCCCCATTCTTTGTTCTTTGGGAGGCTAACCTGTGCCTGATCCATTGGGCTGCCCTTTCTTTGTTGGGATGAAATTCTTTGAAAACATATTAGCAGCTATGAAAAAAAAGGTCCTTCATCAATACACACTTTCTACCTACCCAATCCTACTGATCTAGCATTTTTTCTTCATTTGAGTGAACTTGGATTGGCAAACTGTATTCACAACATTTTATTCTTTTGAAAGAAGGAAATGTAATCTATTTCTACTCTTTATTTCTCCCTGAACTCAGATTAAACAGTTGAGTTCATGTGATTCTCTACCTAATCTACCATCTGTTGGGATTAAACTGTCCAACAGATTTTCATTCTCTAATTTCTAAACAGAAATTCAAAAGCTTTCAAGTCACGATTGAACAATCTAACTTGATGCTGGTCTATGGCATAACAAACAAGCTACACATAGACATTATTTTGCAGAAAATTAAATAAAAAATGGAAGGCTTAATATCTGAAAATTCAAAGCACTTCCTTCATCTTTTTTACAGCTCTGTTTTGACTTTGGTTTGAGTTGTTCTTCCTTTGTTGGACTGGTTCAGATTTTAAGCTGATTAGAACCAGATTTTTACATCTCTTGACTCAGAATTTGAAGCAGATTTGAGTCATTTTTCTTTTGAAACCTTAGGTTCATATTTTGAACATCTTTGAACCTTTAATTTCTATCCTAAACTATCTACTGATAAGCCAAGATTAAACAGTTTAGCAAATCAAATTCACTACCCTATCAGAAGAAAATTTAAAACTAATTAGTCAAGATTAGGCAGTTCGACTAACTAGAAGTGTGTTTTTCAGGAGTGGCATTTGAGATTGCACACTTTCAGATTTTGTTTCTCTTTTTTGGTATGGGGCTATACCTTTCTTGTTTTGTCAATCTACCCTCTTTTCTTTCTTTCATTGTTTTTGTATTTTTGATTTTTCTAACTTTCAATGCAATGGTGGATGAGGTATTTATAATGGAAAAAGAAAAAGAAGGCTTTTCAGAAGATGTCAAGGATCAAGAGAAGTAATGCTTAAGCATCCTGCCATTGATAGGCCCCCCAAAAAATTCTACTCCATCCAACTCCTGTAAGAAAAAAGCATTATTACCAGCAGCCGAATGAATAGAGTAAGGGCCAAGCCATAAGTTGTCGAACTTCCCATGCTTGCCCTTGTCTTCCCTTCTTGAGTCCCATTTTAAAACTTTGTCCCCAATCTTGAAATTGTTGGCCTTTTTACTTCTTCCAAAAATCTTTTTAATGCTCTCATGTTTCTGCAATGCTTTGTTATACACTTCCTCTCTGGTTTGCTGAAGATGAATGGTCTGATTTATTCTTCTGATCATGTCATTTTCTTTAGTTTGCAGCTCTTGAATTAACTTCATCACTGGTACACCAAGGGTGTTTGGAAAAATTGCATCAGTACCATACGCAAGCTGGAAAGGTGACATACCAATGGATTTCTTCAAAGTCAATCTATCAGCCCAAAGTGCATGAATCAGCTTTGTGTGCCAAGACTTCTTATTGTCCATCAACAGTTTCTTGATTATCTTCACTAAGCTTTTGTTTGAAGATTTTGCAAGTCCATTACCTTTAGGGTAATAGGCTGTGGAATGCCCCAATGTTATCTGATATCTATGACAGAACTCAGCCATATTCTTTGATCCAAATGCTGCTGCATTATCAGTGATAATCTTGGTAGGACAACCAAATTTGGAGAGAATATTAGTCTCCATAAATTTTATGATAACTTAATCATTGGCATGCCTACAAGGAAGGGCTTCTATCCACTTAGTGAAATATTATGTGGCGGTGAGAATCCATCTGTGTTGGGCAGAATATGGTGGATGGATTTCTCCTATAAAGTCAAGTCCCCATTGTTGAAAGGGGGCTTCAACAGTGATTGGATGCAGAGGGAGGGGTAGCAGCTTTCTTTTGCCTTCAAAAAGCTGACACTTATGACAGGCTATGATCATCTGGTGTACATCATGGAAAAGGGTGGGCCAATAGAAACCAACCCTCAAAATTTTGTTGGCTGTTGTCTTCGAGTAAAAATGACCTCCACACTCTCCTTCATGGAATTCATGCTTAACCTTCTCTGCATCAAACTCAGGAAAAAATTTAAGCAATAGACCACTTTCATTTTTCCAATAAAGACATTTATATATAATGCAATAGTTTACAGCTTTCAATTTCAGGAATCTTGCCTTTGTTTTTGTTAAACCGGGAGGTGTATTCAATTTAAGCAAAACATAAACAATATCAACATACCAAGGAGACTTCATAAAATGATCTTCAACTATAGGAGTTGAGAATTCTTCTTGGTCATCTAAAGCATTAATCATATTAATATCAAGAACTTCAAAATTTGATTCAGCCATTAATCTAGCTAGACCTTGGCCTTTGATGATTTTAGTGGGTTTTATCTCTAAATCATATTCAAGAACAATAGCAATCCACTTACCTCTCTTACCATCTGGGTCCTGAGTTAGAATGTCTTTAACAACTGAATTTGGGACAAAGGAAATAGTGTGTGAATGAACGATGTACACTCTAAAGTCTTTCAAAGCTTTAACCAAAGCAAAAGCTTGCTTCTCCATAATGTTATACTTCAAAGGGGAATCCCTCAATGCCTTGCTAAAGAATGCAATAGGCTGCTCTTGTCCTTGTGAATTTTTCTATAAAAGGACAACAGATATGGTATGTTCCGATGCAAATGAAAAGATATAAAAATCTTTTGAAAAATCAAGACTTATCAGAACCGGTGTTTTGGTTAACGCTTGTTTCACCAGCTCAAAATACTTCTTTGCTTCCAAGGTCCATTTTACCCCTTGCTCCTTCTTTAACATGTTTGTGATATTCCTAAGGAGCTCAGCCAAATTGGGGATGAACCTTCTTAAAAGTTGATCTTTCCAATGAAAGATTGCAACTCTTTGATGTTTCGAGGATGAGAGATTTACAATATGGCCTCAATCCTCTTTGGATCTATCTTTATACCCTCCTCTGAAATAATGTTCCCAAGAAGTTTACCTTCTTCGAGACCAAATAGTGTCTTCTTAGGGTTTAAAGATATCCCAAACTTTCTGCACTTCTCGAAAACCTTTCTTAGATGTTCTAAGTGCTCTTCATCTGTTTTTGAAAACACAGTAACATCATCTAGATAGATAATGATGAAGAAGCCTAGTTCCTCCGAAAATGCCATGTCCATGGCTCTTTGAAAGGTTTCTCCAGCATTCATTAGACCAAAGGGCATTTTCACATACATGAAAGTGCCCCAGGGTGTAGTAAAGGCTGTCTTTAATTGATCAGCAGGGTAAACTAAGATCTGATTGTACCCTGAATAGCCATCCAGCAAAGAAATTCTTTTAGACCCTACCACCCTTTGTAAAATGTGATCCATCTTGGGTAAAGGGTAGTTGTCTTTTAATGAAGATTTGTTTAAGTCTCTAAAGTCTATACAAAGCCTAATTTCTCCAGTTTTCTTCCTAACAGACACCAGATTAGATACCCATTCAGAATATCTAACAGGGATAATAATACCAACATCATACATTTTCATGATCTCCTTCTGAACCAACAACAACTGGACAGGGTTTATTCTGCGTAGTTTCTGTTTGAATGGTTTTTGGTTTTCCTTGAGGGGAATTTTGTGCTGTATTATTTCAATGTCATAGGATTTAAGATCTTGATAACTCCATGCAAAAACATCAGAAAACTCTTTAAACAGCTCTATGTATTTGAGATTAATGTGAGCTGGTAAAGTTTTAGACAGTTTAATCATTTTTGGTTTTTCCTCACTGCCTATATTACACTCTTCCACTTCAGTCTCTACAGGTTCCAGTTTTGGCTTTTTTGCCACATCGTTAAAATCAAACAACTCTTCTAAAGGGGTCAGACCCTTAGGAAAACTTTCATCTTTGGAGTGCAGAGTTTCTAACTCCTCTGTTTCAGACTCCACATTCGTTTCTGTTTCACCTTCAAGTTTGCTAGATAACAGGTTTATATTAGCAAATTCAGGGGACGTTTCTTCCTTATCAAGAAAAGTTTCTTCGCTGCAGTCTGTATCATGATCTGAGTCCGAACTGTGTAATTCGAATTCATTTCTGAATTGCATGAAGTCTTCTATTTGTTTGTCGTTTTCAAACACCTACCAATATTTTTCGTTATCAGGCACAGATGGTCTGAATTTAATCTGAGTTGTGTCGTCATATGGCGTTAGACATGTTCTAGCAGTAGAGGATAGATTATGGGCTATAATATTTCCCTTCCTCGGGACGAAAAATAATTGGGACTCATCGAAAGCTTCTAAAAGATCCACGACATCATTCCGATAGGCCCTAAGTCTGGGGTGATGAGCATTATACTCCCTATTGACTTGCCTTATGATTAATTCCGAATCCCCGTGAATTTTAATTCTCTTGGCTCCTAACTTTTTCAACAAAAGCAAACCTAAGAGAAGGGACTCGTATTCCGCTACGTTGTTGGAACACTGGAAGTTTAACTTACAGGAAATGCATTCAGTGTGGTTGCTTACAGTGCTGCGAATCCGGACACTTGCACCAGCATTATTTCTAGTGCACGACCCATCGAAATGCATACTCCATAGAGGACTATTTTCAGTTTCATTTGTTTGGTGAATGTCCTCTCTAACTAACGTGATTTCTGATTGTTGTTGAATGTCTGAACTTAGTTGTAGATGTTTTGATTCCCCTTGATTTTCAGTTACTTGGGGAATATTTTCCTGACTCTCAACGTTTAGAAGCAAGGGACACATGACTTGTAGTTCAAGACACACATTTGGTTTGTTGTTGTTTAAAGGTTCAGCAAACTGTTTCGACAGTTCTGTGGTATTTACCTCCCCCTCTCTATCGGCCATTAATTCTATTAAAGTTACTTGTTCATCTGAAACTTCTTCATTAAAAAGGATAAAAGAATCGAGGCCTGTATTTATAGAATAAAGGGGAGAGTTTGGTGGTCTGTCTTGACTTGTAACTGTGTATTACATATGAGACTCCCTGTAAAGTCTTCTGGTTTGATTGAAGACAGGGATAGTTGCATAGGTCATGTCCATCTGCATAGTCCCCTGTAACTTAGCCCCCCAAGATCTAGATAACAACATTCCATACTTTGGGGGCACATCAGCCACCACAATGTCCATGAGTAAGCATTTGGCTGGAATCTAGGCTAAGTTAACACAGAGGTCTTTGATTAATCCTAAACATTTTACTCTGCTGGAATCAAAGGAGTATAAGTCTTTGTAAGGTCTGGTGATTTCAAGACCAAGGCTCTCCATCACAACTTTAGGCATTAAATTATGAGAAGCCCCAGAATCATGCATAGCATTGTGAAATTTTTTTCATGAACGTTTAAACTCACGTAGAAAGGAGGGACAGGTCCCTCTTGGTATCTACCTTCAATCTTTGGACCGAAAATAAGCTTTGGCTGGTCATCACTGAGATTGAAGGTATCTCCATTTTCCTCTATATTTAAAGCCTTCAAAATTTGGGTTCTATATACATGTTGGGCAGCTAACTCAGTCAAGGGAACAGAGATTTTAAGCTTGGAAATTTCTTGTTCAAGGCTGAAGGGAAAATGGTTCTTTGAAGTGCTTGTTTCAGCCTTATTAGCTGCCACTCTACCAGCAATATCAGCTTGCTGATTTGTTTTATTTACACTTGATAAAATTGTTTTCACAGGAGTACTAGCTGAAGTGTCAGTACTACTAAGGTCTACACTCTGTTTTTCTTTGTTTTGAGTGTGTTTCTCTTTTCCCTTATCAGAATTTACAACCACTATCTTATCCTTTTTTTTGACAACTTTAGGTTTGTTTGTAGTGTTGTTTTGTGAAGATTTGTCAGAGGTTATGGTGTTGGGGGGCTGTTGACTAGTTTTTCTTCTAAGGTCATATTCCCTTTGAGGTTCTATGATGACATTTTCCATGTCTTGATAATAATTTTCATTATCATCTCATTTGTCATCATAAGGTGTATAAAGACCTTGCTTTTTATCATAATGAACTTCAAAGTCATCATGCTCTACCCCAAACATGTTGATCTCCTCCTATGTTATTTCATCTGTTTCCTCAACCTCACTTACATAATTTTCATGAAAGGGAGGAGCGATCTGCTGATCATCTTCCCTAAGTCTTTTTGGAGGTTGGTTCCTTCTAGCATTCTGATTTTGGTTTTGGTTTCTATTTTGAGGAGCATTTTGATTTTGACTTGCTTGTGCTCTCTTAATTATGCTCATCTCTTTCATCATCCCCTCCATCATTTTTTCCATTTTTGAGTTGGAAGTAGAAGGTGTGGATTCCTCTCTAAAGGATACTCTCTTTTTAGCTTTCATCCTTGCTCTCTTCTCCATTAAGTTGAATTCCACAGAAAGAGCGCCTCTTTGCATATCTTCAAGAGTTGCAAAATCTCTCTCTCTTAGCGAATAAGTCATGTCAGAGTCAAACCCTTCAGGAAACTTGTTTAACTCTGAGCCTTGTGGAGGTTTTAGTTCTGGGGAAAGTGCATTATACAAACTATTAAACCTAGTGCAATAAGCTTGGACACTTTCCCTAGGGTTTCTATGGAGGTTCTTGTAATCAGAAAGGACTTGGAGGGGATTCTTCTTCACTTCCCATTTGTTTAAGAAAGTTTGATGGAAGCCTGGGAGATTGTTTATACTATGGGGGGCTAAGCTTTTAAACCATTTTGTTGCTTCTCCCCCTAAGCTTTGAGAAAATAATCTAAGCTTGACAGAATCATCATCAATTTCATTTATGTCAAAGTATTCATTCATCTTATCCACATGTTGTGATGCAATTGTAGCATTGCTAGCATCATATAATGGAATTTTGGACTGATAGTCCTGTGGAAGATTAACTAATGGTGCAGGAAGGACTAGGGGAGCATACCATGCAACCATGATAGGAGGTGGAGGTGGATTCATAGGTGGGCTGACAAAAGGGAAGGTGGGCTGAAGTGGAGTGGTTCGAACAATGGATGAAGGATGAGTAGATGTGGACGGAACAATAGTAGATTGCTGAGCTGATCTTGTTCGAGAGACACCTAAATTCAACAAGAAGAGTAGATCAGGTGGTGGTGTTTTTCTACTACCAGGATGTTCACTTGTCTCCGAGGATGAAAGTGAAGACTCAGAATCTAGCTTAATTATATCATCAAATGACCTAGTTCTAAATGGATTTACTAAGTCATCTTGTGATTGTTGTAGAGCTGAAATATTTTTAGGGACTGAATTAGCTCTCAAGGGTGATCTGAAAACAGTTGATAATTTAATCCTAGGAGACTTCCAAAGGATACTTTCTGGGTTATCAACTATCTCAGGTGGATTAGGGTTAGGATGGGCTCTAGTGTGAATCTTTCTAGGAGCCACTATGTTGTGTTTTTTAGACCCAAATAAACAAGACAAGTTCAACCAGATATGACAGTCTTTGAATGGTTAACTAACCTGTTTACCTAAATTTCAATCCTATAGTCCTCTAACTGAGTTTGAATGATGTTACAATGATGTGGGTTCTGCCCGGTGGAGTGTTAAGGTCTGATAAGGATTGTGGAGTCGCCAAGTGGAAGTTTTTAGCTCCTAAGGAGGTAAAAGGTTTTATGGTCCACACCAATGTTTATTAAATACCAATCTGAAATATTTTTAAGTTTTCTAAGTTATTTTTCAGTTGTGTGGTTTCCAAGAATATGCTAACTCTGTTTCAGAACTTAGCTACGGTTATGAGATGAAGACAGTTTACTCTTATGGCTAAGCTAGCTGATTTATCAAGGTTGGATAAAGTCTTGAGAGAATCCTAGGGTTTACCTAGTTTTTCACTGATTCAAACAAGTTTTATCATGATTACCATTCGTTTGGTAGTGCTTGAAAAGGCTGCTTTTAACTCTCACAGTTTTCTGAAGTGTTTTAGGGAAGTATCCCTAGCGGAGTCGAAAGAAATGTTAGGGATATGTAATTTATTAGAAATATTGGCAGAGTCCAATTACAGAAACAACATCGTTTCAACCAACTTTGGGATTCTAGGATCTAGCCCTCCTGAATCCGGAGAGGGATCTCTCCAATATGTACAAAGATGGATTTGTCTTTGAAGTTTGGGGTTTTGATATTAGGCTAGTTATGAAGGCCAAGGGTTTATTTTGTTTTTTGGATGGTTGAGCATGATTACTATTTGAGGCGTAAAGTCCTAAATGCAAAGAGTTTCAAAGGTGAGAAGTTGCAAGCAAATAGAACATCTTTGGCTAAAAGATAGATATAACGCTAGTTTTTAGTCCATTGGGCTATGGAGTCATAACAGGGCTTTAATTGGGCAACAACATCAAGAGTGATCCAAGGGGCAAGTCATCTATACCACAAGATTATTGAGATTAGAGTGATGGAATGGAAACAATAAAGTGTTGAAAGGGGTGGAAACTAATAATAATTTCACAAAGGATTTATAGTTAGTCCAAACAAGAAAAGCCTCTTAAGTAACTGTTTAAAACCAACCAAGTGCAGGGCTAACCATTGACTTCTTGGGCAACTTTGTATTAAAGCAGCTTAATTGACAAACAATCCAGTAATCCACATAATTACCTTCAGAAAGTATGAAAACACATAAGAGAAGACAAAGTATAACCTAAGATCAGATAAGGTACTTTTAACCTAGTCTGCTTTCAGTCAACACCAAGGGAAACTTTCAGAATCTGCTTTTGGAGAAAAAACTAGGACAAGGGCACACCATATCTTCCATAGTCATCTTTAATAAGAAAACAAGGAAAATAACTTTCAAGAACAAGGTTTAAAGCAAATAGTAGGACGAGGGAACTCCAACATTCCTAACTGCTTAAATTGTATTAAATCATTCTTAAATGAAAAAGTTAGAGGAAAACATTCAGATAAAGCTTTCAGTTTAGAGAAGGTTACTGATATACAATACGTCCTAACTCTATAATTGTTGTTCTTTATCAGAGAATAGTGAACAATATGACATACATAGAAGGAGAACAATAACAAATAAAGAAGCACTTCACCGATGATATAGACCAGGATCCCAAGAAACAACTTTTATATTGATGTCAAACTAGTTACAGTCTTCAAGTCCAATGTTTCAGTTCAACAATCATCTTGACTACTCAGCCTAACTAATCTATCACAAGAAGAGCTCCAAGGGCCAGTGAACACTATTAACAATCAGAATTTTGAGCTCAAATGTATTTCAAAGTTTTGCAAGCAACGATTTCTCATCTTCTACTGAGGTATTTATAGAGGAATGAGGAGGTGAAATCTAACAAAAGATATCTTAAGGCAATTAATACAGATTCAAGACTTCTCGGCCTTTTGAGGGGCCCGATGGAGAAGTTTACAGGTGGACTACTGTACTAACTGTTTTACAATAAATATCAAACCTCGGTGGGAGCTTTATTTGACTTTGAGGCTCTGTGTGCTGTGTGGAGTTACTCTACGGATATTTCTGTATTTATTTCGTTGCAGCAGTAACTCCTCGGCTGCGTTGAGGCAAAATATCTGATTCTGTAGTAAGTTCAGCCTATGTTTGAATGCTTCGAGGCAATAGGTGGCTCTTTTGGTAGCTGAGGAATCAATTCGCCTCATTTGAAGTGGTGGAAGCCTTTCTGTCAGTGAAACATTTATGATTTTCTGTTGACTGTGTTTTAATCCAAGGAATTAGGCTTTTTGATAATCATTCTTAGCCGTAATTCCCCATATCCATCTTCAATCTTCATCTGCTGTGCTTTGTCTTCAAACTTTAATCTTTAATTGTTCTTTTGAATAAAAAATTGTCTTGTCGATGTGCAGGGCCACACAGGCCATTTTACGTGTTTATCAATGCTCATGAAATATTGATAAATCATTGAATTTAAACTTGTGAATGGTTCTTTTTAATAGCTCGAAGGCATAGGAAAAATCTTTCCCAACCCTCGGCTTTCCTTCATTATACAGTGGAAAACCATTAAAACACCTGCAAAACACAAAAACGATTAAGAAATCCTACGTTTTTTGGGTTAAACTGCTTAGAAGGTGGGGAAAAAATCACAGCCGTTGGCTCTGGACACGTGGACGGTCCAGATCTAATTGGGGAATCGCAATCGGCAGGAGGAGGAAAGGGTGTGATGAGAAACTCCGATGCGATTGCGCGATCGGGAGGGCGGAGGCTATTAAGCGATGGCTGTTGGATCCGAGGATCAGATCAACGGCGGGGAGTGAATCGGAGGAACAACAATCGAGGGAAAGAATAAATGCATGCGATGGAAAACTTCAATGTGATTAAGTGCGGACCATTGGATCACGGAAGGTGCAGAGGAGATTAACGATGGATAACCAATCGAGGATCGACAATCGGGGCGAAAAAATAAATGCACCGATGAAAAGTTGTGATGCGATGTAGCGCGGATCATTGATCTGAGGGTCAGATCAATGGTGGAGAATGAATCGAGGGATGGCCGATCAGCGGGAGCAAACAAGTGTATGCGATGGAAAACCCCGATGCGATTGGGCACATGCCGTTTGATCGGCTTACGATCAACGGTGCAAATTAGTTTTTAGAACGAACCTGCGGAAACCCTTATAATATCCCAAAACCCAAAGTTTTTAATATAAACAAAGGTTTAATGGATCGGGGCGGAAATAAAAAATATATAAAGGATAGGCACCCGCCTGCGGGGCCTTCGGATATACGGAATGCAAAGGGCCCGGGGCTTAGTACATCAAAGGCCAATCGCAATCGGAACTACGGGCCTGGTCTTTCCGATCAACCCATTGTGAATTCTCTGATCGCGATTGCGTGATCAGGTCTTTTTAATCTACCAATTTTTTCATATTAGAACACGTGACTTTGGTTTTTGGTTAATAACTTCGGGAAAGTGGGTTTTGGGTTTTACAAAGGAAAAAGCGGATCAGGCATGAAATATTTACAAGTTTCAATGGAATTTGATGGTTTTAGGATAGTTAAAAAATGGGTTTTTAACTATGGGAAAGTGATTTTCATAAATGGAAGAAGAGGATTTATGAAAACAAGGGAGTTTCTATGGAGAAAAGGGGAGCAAATGAAGGTTTGAGAAGAGGGAAAATGAAGGTCTTTCAGTAGTCTTTCACTTGGAATCAATAGAATTGTTTGAGTATAAAATGGAAATAGTAATGAAGATTTTTGGACAAAGGCATGAGGCCTTCAAGGAGTCTTCAAGAGCCAACAATTTTTAGTAATAAAATTTGTTCCTTGGAGGCTCAAAAATTCTTAGCCACCTTTTGGTATAATCAAGTATTATAGGTGGCTAACATTGCCCCATATTTAATATTTTTTCAAAAAAATGCCAATTTGGGTGGGGTCGGTGGGGTTGGAATCCCTGACCTCCGCCTTAACAGTTATGCCCTTAACCAACACCCCATGTGCTATTCATTGAAAACTCCACCACGAAAAACATTATATAAAACCCAAAGCTCACTTTCACGGGAGGTAAGAGGCGGACCAGCGGAACGGGAAGGGAAATCATGTGCAGACATGCTTTTCGAGGCAGAGAATCTGTTGCAGGAAATATTCCTTAATGCCTAAATGATTTCAGAGGGAGGTAAATTTTCATTTTGTCAGAATGATATGAAGTTTATAGTCATTTTAACCAGAATTTTGTAGGGAATGTGATGGTAAAGTCAGAATGGCCATCTGAGCAATAGATTTGTAGATTTCCCAACAGAATATAATCTTAGGGAATCTTGAGGGCATTAAAAAGATTCCTCGAGGCATAAAAATTTTGGGAGTTCATTTTCGACAAACTTTATATCTATTTTACACCTTTCGGTGATAAGAAATCAATGGTGATGTCCATTTTAGCAGCAGATCTTCCCATCTTTCAACCATTTTCTAGATTGGAATGACGGTGTCAAATTATCAAGTGTGGACAATCAATTCTATGCCCCTCAGTGCCACGATCTTGATGGTGAAACTAGATTCAACAGCTAAGCATCTGCTTCATCAACTAACTTCAGGGGTTGAGGTATATGAAGTTTGATCATGCGCCTCTTTTTGCTATGAGATGTATTATGATTTCTAGATCCTTTCTTGATTCACGTTGTGAGATCTTGTTTTTTTCTTCATGTGAGATTATATCATGCTGATAGGAGGTCCATTATGAGCGAGATTTATTCTAGAAAAACGTCTCGTGGAGAGATAAATCACTCATGTTGAGGTCATATCCTTGTATGACAGAGAAAACCATCCATGTACATCACATCTTCCAACACTATATGAAGTGGCCTACCGCATTTTGACAAATCGGGCCCGAAGACATAGGTCACACTGGGTGAACTCTGTTATTAATGTCTCGTGTTCTTAAGTTGATGATTTTTGTCTTATTTCCTCTTGCTTAAAGCATGCATATGTGTTCTTTTAATTCTCTTTTCAGTTCAATTCTAATCACATCATAGAAATAAAAGGTCATGGGTAAATCTGGTAGCTGATGGACCGGGATCACTTTGATGCTCTAAGCCGCTACCACAACACTTTGTGCCCATGGCTCATCTTCAAATCAAGCCAATCTGACCCGTGTGACTATTGAAAATGCAACAAGATTATGGAGCTTAGTGAAATGAAGTCGCCTTCACTAAGTGGGCCCGCAGGCTATTTTGGCGCAAAGTCTATTTTTAGACTATGTCTATTTTTACACATATGGATCATGGTCTATGAGTTGCAGGATGCTATTTATGGATGATTGGTTGAGTTGGTAAAAATAGATGGACCTCTATTTTAGATATTGGGTGGTTTCTATTTTTAGAATGTCGAGCTAAAAATAGAACAGTCAAATATTATTAGCTCTTAATAATATTTGGACTATAAAAATTATCTTATTCTCTTGGCACACTTCAGTTTGAGCTACGGATGTGGCCCATGCAGTTGTCAAAGGAATTACGCTATTCCTAGGGGGTTGGTTGAGCTATTGCATGGTTGACTTCAGTTAGACTCATGTGGCAGAGTTTTGGTGGAGTTGATTGAGGAGTCGATGGAGTTGTGTTCAGTTTAACTTAGTTGAACTAGTTGTATTTAGTTTAACCGGCTAATACACTAGAGATGAGTGGGGTGAATTAAATATTATTTGATTCACTAAATATTAACTCATTATTCAACTAAATAAGCAGGTAAAAATCCACAGCGACGCTCAAAGGATTGAACTTGAAGAGATAGGTGAAAGAGCTTCTGCTTGGTTATTAGTTGTGACATTAGTTGTGCATGAGATTTGCACAAGCATTGGAGGAGATTTCTAATGAGGATTGCACATTTGGAGCTAGTGGGATTCGAACTTGGATCTCATTCATTACTCACTTGGATTGCGTAGTAGAGGCAGGCAAATAGTGGAGGAGTTTTGAACCAGTGACTTGTTCAAAACTAAGCTAGTTTGTGTGTAACTTTTGGAGATAGTATTGAGTACTTGTGAGGAGTATTGTGCTATGTATTGTTACATGTTCTCTTCCATTATAATATACAAAATAGCTGGGGGTTTTCAGCTATAATCTTTCCCCATTACATACTGTGTTGAGATGTGTGCTTGATTATGTTTTAATGAGCGCATGCGACTGCTTTCTATTTCCGCATATTGATGATCAATTGTAGAAGAGGTTATGTGTTATGCATGAATTTGAATTAGTGTGTGACTAGGATAATCTTAGTGAATAAATATTCATTATTCATCAAATTTCTACATGGTATCGGAGTGAGAGAATTGATCATCGGGATCTATTACAGTGATTACAATTATTTCAGTAGACAGAGTCTGTAACGGGCCAGGTAGCCTCTAGATCCATCCTTTCTCTGAAAGGTGATATATCCAGTAAATGCCCCTACAGTCGATCTCTGTGCTAGAAATAATTTTTTCTCATAGATCCAGAAGCAGTTGAGTTTTGAGCTTGGAATTCGAATTTTGCAAGCAGTTTTTTTTCTTGGTGCCGGAGTTGAAATGTCTTTCAATGGTTTGCGACTGGAATATGCCCTTGAGGGTAGTTCGAATTATGTTGCATGGAAGGACAGAATGGAGGCAGTATTAGATGATAACAGGCTGAAGGAGTTCATAGATGATGAGATCCCAAAGCCTACTAATGCTGCTCAAGTTGAGGCTTGGCAAAAGAAGATGGAAAAATGTCGAAGGATTCTGTTGGAGGGCGTGAAGGATCACATTGTATCCAGCCTGCATGGAAAAGCTTCTCCATATTTGATGTGGAAAGTGTTGAAAGATCTATTCAAGAGCAAGAGCGACCAGAGGAAGTTGGCGCTCAAGGATAAACTCAGAAACATTAAGATGGAGAAAGGTGATAGTATCGCCAAGTACCTCACGAAGTTGACTCAATGCAGAGATGAGCTGGGAAGTGTGGGGGTGACTGTCGATGATGAGGACTTGGTGGACCTGGCTCTCCTTGGTCTTCCGAAGAGTTGGCATTCCTATCAAAACTCTGTCAATGGTCGGGAGAAGTTGCCGAGATGGGAGCGACTTTGGTCAGATCTCATGAAAGAGGAGATAAGGCAGACTACCAGGGACGGATCTTCATCAAAGGCATCTGATGAAGAAAATTGCACTTTGGCTGCCAAAGCAAAGAAGGGGAAGAGCAAGAAAGCTTCTCAGTCTGGTGCGAAAGGCAAGAAGTAAGACATGTCCAAGGTGAAGTGCTTTCACTGTCACCAACATAGACATTATGAAACAAATTGTCCGCAGAAGAAGAAAAATAAGCATGCTGCTGGATCTGCAGCGGGAGAGGCATTGGCCTCCCAGTTCGAGCTGGATTTTTCGCTGATCGCATGCTTGGTCTCAAGTGTGATGGGATCAGTATGGTTCTTGGACAGTGGTGTGTCATTTCACATGACCGGAGATCGAGATTTGTTTTCAGATCTGGAGGAGAAAGATCTTGGAGTGCACATCGATATGGGCGATGATGGTAGATACAGTGCGACCGGTATCGGTACCATTTCCTTTGAGAGGGAGTCTGGTAAACCCTTCTTATTGAAGGAATTTTTGCATGTTACAGGATTGATGAAGAATCTGATCTCTGTGGCGATGTTGGAAGACAAGGGGTATGATGTGGTCATCAACGAGGGAAAGGCTTTCCTGCGCAGTAAGACAACTGGAGAGACCCAGAAGATAGGGGTTCGAGTCAAGAACCTTTATCAGTAGCAAGTAGATGGCTGCGCAACAATGGCATGCAAGGCAGGAGAAGTGGTGAGATGGGATGATGGCGAGCTGTGGCACTGGAGATTGGGCCACCTTCACCATGGAGCTTTGAAGATACTGCAGCAGATTTATACTGGCTTCCTAAGGGCACTCTTGCGCAGTCAGATCAGTGCAAGGGGTGTACCTTGGGAAAATTTGTGAAAGCCACCTTTCACGAGAAGGATAGTCGCGCCACGACGGTCCTTGAGAGAATCCACACAGACATGTGTGGACCTTTCTCAGTAGCTTTGACAACAAAGCACAAGTACTATGTGATATTTGTTGATGATTTCTCTCGGAAGTGCTGGATCTTCTTCATGCAGAAGAAGAGCGAGACATACTCAAAGTTCTGTGAGTTCAAGGCGCTGGTTGAGAAGGAATCGGGGAAGCATGTGAAGGCTCTTAGGAGTGACAATGGTGGTGAATTCATCTCTGCTGAATTGAAGGACTTTTGCAGCGGAGAAGGGATTCGGAGAGAGCTCATTGCACCCCATAACCCACAGTAGAACGGGGTTGCTGAGCGAAAGAATAGAACGATCATGGGTGTTGCACGAGTGATGTTGCATGACTAGGGCCTACCCCTTCACTTGTGGGGGGAGGCATGCAATACTACAGTATATGTGTAGAACCGTTGTCCGCACAAGATAGTTGGCATGAGTACACCGGAGGAGGCATTTTCTGGTAAGAGACCTGATATTTTTCATTTGAGGATTTTTGGTTCACCTATCTACATGCATGTGACGAAGGATGCCAGAAAGAAGCTGGATCTGACCGCAGAGGTTGGGATATTTGTGGGGTACACTAATACGCCCCACAACTATCGTGTGTATTTTCCAGATAGTTGCAATACTGTTGTGCGACGGGATATCAAATTTCAGGAGGAGAAAGCCATGCAGTGTTTGCTTGAGAGGGAGCCACACTTGCATGCAGATGAGGAGCTATTAGTTCTTAAGGATGAGCTTCCGGATGTGGATCAGCCACAAGAGGAATTTCATGGAGTGGAAGAGACCACTCATGTAGCGCCAACCATCAGAGGGTGCAAGCGCACTACAGAATCTGAGCGACTGGCTTGAGATGCAGAGAAGGTTGTAGGACCACCTACAACACAGCGCAGATAGAGACAGTCACCGGATCGGTACACTGGATACATGGCTCTTATGAGCAAATTTGTCATGACAGAGCCATCCTCTTTCGAGGAAGCTGTGGAGGATCTCACATGGGTAGATGCCATGGTGGAAGAGTATGATTCGATTGTCAGAAATAGTGCATGGGAGATTGTCCCACGACCAGAAGGGAAATCAGTGGTGGGTTCGCGATGGATCTACAAAGTGAAGCAGGCGGCTGACGGGAGTGTGGAGAAGTACAAAGCAAGATTTGTTGCCCATGGCTTCTCACAGATAGAGGGGATTGATTATGAGGAGACCTTTGCACCTGTCGCAAGGTACTCTTCCATACGGATGATCCTAGCTCTCTCAGCGCAGATGGGGTGGCACATCCATCAAATGGATGTGAAGACTGTGTTCCTCAACGGAGTCATTGAGGAGGAGGTGTACATAGACCAGCCCAAAGGTTTCGAGATCTTCGGCAGTGAGTCGCATGTGTGTAGACTCAAGAGAGCACTCTACGGGTTGAAGCAAGCACCTCGTGCTTGGTACACACGGATAGACAGTTACTTCACCGGACTTAGATTCTCCAAGAGTGAGGCGGATCCTAACCTGTACCAGATTGTGGTGGAGGGGAAGTTGCTGATCATTGTACTGTATGTAGATGATCTGATTTTGACGGGTGATGAGCTGTTGATACTTTCATGCAAGGAGGATCTTGCTAGAGAGTTTGAGATGAAGGACTTGGGCCTCCTTCATTATTTCCCGGGATTGGAAATTTGGCAGCGTAGTGATGGACTGTTTGTTTCTCAGGGTAAGTATGCCCGGGAGATACTGGAGAAGTTCAACATGCATGGCTGCAAGCCTGTTGATACTCCTCTTCTTGGAGGTTGGAGGAAGGAGGATGCTACTTCAGCGGAGGTAGTGGATGCCACTGTTTATCGACAGTTGGTGGGGTCGCTTATGTATCTGGTCAATACATGACCCGATATATGCTATGCTGTTAACCAGCTTTCGCAAGCTATGGTTAAGCCTACCAAGCTCTTCTGGAAGGCAGGCAAGCATGTATTGCATTATCTTAGAGGCACATCGGGATATGGATTGTGGTACAGATAGGAGGATGAGGTGAAGCTATGTGGCTTCACGGATGCAGATTGGGCAGGGAGCCCAACGGACAGAAAGAGCACATCTGGAGGGATCTTCAGTATCGGGTCGACAACAGTTTCTTGGTACAGCAGGAAGCAGAGATTCGTGGCACTCAGTTCAGCAGAGGCTGAGTATATGGCAGAAAGCTTGGCTACATGCGAGGCCATATGGATGAGGAAGATCCTGGTCGGGTTGTTCGGGTCACACTTGGAGCCTACCGTGATTTATTGTGATAACCAGAGTTGCATTAAACTCTCGGCTAATCCAGTATTTCATGATAGATCCAAACACATCGACATCAGGTACCATCATATCAGAGATTGTGTGCAGCGGAGAATCATGTTACTCTCATATATTCCCACGGAGGATCAGGATGCTGACATCTTGACGAAGGTGCTCACTGGGAGCAAATTCGAATTCCACAGAGGCAGGATAGGGGTTGCATATAATCCATATCTTGTTGAGAGGGAGTGTTGAAAATGCAACAAGATGATGGAGCTTAGTGAAATGAAGTCGCCTTCACTAAGTGGGCCCACAGGCTATTTTTGGCGCAAAGTCTATTTTTAGACCTTGTCTATTTTTAGACATATGGATCATGGTCTATGAGTTGCAAGATGCTATTTATGGATGATTGGTCTAGTTGGTAAAAATAGATGGACCTCTATTTCTAGATATTGGGTGGTTTCTATTTTTAGACGGTTGAGCTAAAAATAGAACAGTCAAATATTATTAGCTCTTAATAATATTTGGACTATAAACATTATCTTATTCTCTTGACGCACTTCAGTTTGAGCTACGGATGTGGCCCATGCAGCTGACAAAGGAATTACGCTATTCCTAGGGGTTTGGTTGAGCTATTGCATGGTTGACTTCAGTTAGACTCATGTGGCAGAGTTTTGGAGGAGTTGATTGAGGAGTTGATGGAGTTGTGTTTGGTTTAACTTAGTTGAACTAGTTGTATTTAGTTAAACTGGTTAATACACTAGAGATGAGTGGTGTGAATTAATTATTAATTAATTCACTAATTATTAACTCATTATTCAACTAAAGAACACATCAGTTAACACCAGTGCATGGACAGTTCAGTGGAGACCAGTGGAAGAGATAGGTGAAAGAGACGGTTTGCTATTAGTTGTGACATTAGTTGTGCATGAGATTTGCACAAGCATTGGAGGAGATTGCTAGTGAGGATTGTGCAGTTGGAGCTAGTGGGATTCGAACTTGGATCTCATTCATTACTCACTTGGATTGCGTAGTAGAGGCAGGCAAACAGTGGAGGAGTTTTGAACCAGTGACTTGTTCAAAACTAAGCTAGTTTGTGTGTAACTTTTGGAGATAGTATGAGTACTTGTGAGGAGTATTGTGCTATGTATTGTTACATGTTCTCTTCCATTATAATATACAAAATAGCTGGGGGTTTTCAGCTATAATCTTTCCCCATTACATACTGTGTTGAGATGTGTGCTTGATTATGTTTTAATGAGCGCATGCGACTGCTTTTTATTTCTGCATATTGATGATCAATTGTAGAAGAGGTTATGTGTTATGCATGAATTCGAATTAGTGTGTGACCAGGATAATCTCGGTGAATAAATCTTCATTATTCAGCAAATTTCTACAGTGACTAGGCCGCACCCTTAACAAGCTTAGCCAACAGTTTCAGGGTCCTTGTCTGTGGGAACAACACAACCTGCGAGTGGCTTTGCTGACCTAGGTCATCACCTTAGCCTTTCCTGCCTGCGACATTGCTTCATATGACCTAGATCTGATGTGTGATCACTTTTGTGATCTCGACCTTTTGCGTGAGCTCCCCGTAGATATACGTGTGGGAGCGAGAAATTGAAAATACGACAAAAAACGAAAATAGCATTGAGGAGATCTCATGAGCTAATGTGTCTAAATGAACTTGAAGTTGTTTCTATGTATAACTTTGTGAGTGAACACTTGGGGCATTGACTAGATCAACACGCAGTTAGGCCGACCCATAAAATAATAAATTAGTTCATAACTAAAATTTTACTTAACTGATTAGGTTGATCTATAAATTAATTCACAACTTAACTTTTTCTTAACGGATTAGGGTGATCTATAGGTCGATTTTGATCCTTTCGAGAAGAGGAATCTAATTAAATTATTATCTTAATAATGTGTGTTGGCCAATGTGGAATTTGACCCTAGTTGCAGAAATTAGCAAAATAGAGTTGACTAAGATGGGAATTGTCCATCTGATGTGGAGCTCCACCTCTTAGCCTCAAGCTAATGATTATTGTGGCATTTCAATCAATGGGATAGTCTTTTAGCTAAAAAGTATCTTTCAATGATCTTCTTTAGTGAATATGAAATTGTAATTTTGTTAGTATTGTAGTTCATTTCTTATGGTTGACAACATGCTTATCAAATATCCCATGATCAATAACACTACTCCCAAGTCCATGAATACAAATTAACATTCAAATAAGTGTATGACACTTCCTTATTTGTGGGAAAAAGAAGTAATCTTTATATAAGATATCACTATTAAAATCTCCACAAATTTACATATTCTATCTCATTTGAATTTCAATATATAAAATGTTAAAAGTAAATATGCCTTCTTAAAAATTAAATCCATTCAAACTATATATAAGTTTTATATGAAAAAAATAATATCAAATAAATAACAAAATTACAAATATTAATGGTTTTTTTTTCCAGAAACATTAATTTAGATTTAACATTAATACTACTTCTGAGCATATTCCCCAACATAACATTGGATTTAGCATGCAGATTAAAACATCCTTCATCATTTTTCCATAATGGAATAGACATAATAAAGCCGATATGAATGCTAACGGAGCTCACGTTCGACTACATCATCTCTTGTACTGAAAAGTGGTTTTGGGCGTACATTTAATTATATAAGAACCGACAAATTATAGAAGAAATTTCCAAATTTTGAATCGACGTATATAGTATTCAAAGGTATATATTGAGGTCGTGTGAAAAACCTAACTCGTGACTCTGAGTATTTGCAAAGGGTAGTAATTCAAAGGTATATATTGAGGTCTTGTGAAAAACCATTTCTGGCCGTACCACAATCAGCGTAATAGTAATTCTGAACAATGGTTGACTCAAGAAGCCACCTGATAGACGACGAGTCGCTACGCAACCCTAATCCTCCTCCCACCGCTACTGATATTCTAGCAATGCGTGAACAGTATTACGTTCGACCCCCGAGCAATGATGAATCGGTCAATAGCAATAGCCATAGCCGCGGCAGTCCTATTTCACCTCCCGGCACATCGTCATACTTCCAACTAGGAATACCTCTACATCCTGTTCGCCCTAGAAGTGACGATGAATCGGAAAACAATGAACCAGGAATACGTGGAGATTGTGCCCAATATGAGGAGATCAACGCCCTGTTAGAGGAGATCAACGCCCAATATGAGGAGATCGTCGCGGTGCTAGAGGGGTTGGATTTTCTTAGCCGCCATCCCTATCCCCATCCGCAGCTCGTCGCACAGCAAGAGCAGATGGGTTCTGTCAGAGTTGGGCTTCCTCCAGAAACAGTAGCAGCGTTACCTGTCGTTCAATTCAAAAAAGAAGAAACAAACGATGTAGAAGGAGGAGGAGAGATATGCACAGTTTGTTTGGAAAATTTTGGGGATGGCGAGAACGTGGTACAACTGCCATGTTTTCACATATTCCATCCTCACTGTGCTGCCCAATTGTTTAGGTACACCCATCGACCTGCACTCTCTGTCGGAAGGAAGTTTAAATTAAAAGCAAATAATGGAGAGTAGAATTGAAATTTACATTTTTATAATTTCATTGGTTATTTATCTAATCTAAAATTTATTTTCCTTCAATTTATAATTCAAGATTTTAATATAAGTTGAATTTTTTTTCAATTTATAATTTAATATTAAATTAAAATATAAATTGAATGTTTTTATTTCAAGTTATATTTTGGAGTTGTAGATTTATTTTTGGTAAAAATTTAGTGATTTTTTTGGGTGAAATTTAGTGATTTTTTTGGGTGAAATCATGATTTGTATTGTTTAAAAGATTTTTTTTTGACTATATAGATTCAATACCAAAAGCATTTTTATTCTACAGATTTTGTTAGTCAAATTTGTGATTTCAATGAATTTTAGACAAATTAAATATGAAAATAACTGGTTTTATTTTTAATTTAATTAAAAGCAATTTACTAGTTAATAATTAATTAATTAGTTATTTGTAAATAAAATATTTTAATATTTATAATATTAATATATGTTATTGCTTAATAGATTTAAAATTTTATTATAAAAAAAATTAAAAAGTGATAAGTACCTTGCTATTCCGTTTTGATTCAACATCTTAATGTAACATGTATTCTTAGTGTTTGAAGATATTCTTTGAAAACACCAACTTGGTCTTAATGCAACATGTATTCTTGGTGTTTGAAGATATTCTTTGAAAACACCAACTAATTTCCATGTTGAATGTGAGTATCTTTTTATTATACAAGTCACGGCATCCAAAAAAGTTACACATGTCAATTGTAGGAAAAATGATAGCTCACTATGGTTACATTGTACTGAGGGGAATATTTTTCTCGCTTTTTTCGGTTTTACGATGGAAAATGTTTTTGTTGGTAATAATCCTAATAGCTGCAGTCTATGTAGAAATGAAGTTAGAATTAAAAACCAGTAATGGTGAGTGAATTGAATGGTAATGAAGTTAAAATTAAAAATAAGTGATGGTGAGTGAATTGAAATTTACATTTCAATGATTTTTCTAATATTATAGATAAATTATATCTGAAAATAAACCAAATGATGATATTAAGTATGGTTGTTGCAGTCTATATTATGGATCAATTTCTTGGAATAAATTAAGTGTTATTTGTGTAGTGGATGTCAATTTGTTGACTTGCACATCTTGTGGTTGATTTTTCTTTATTGGTTGACGTAGTTATCGTTGATTGATTCTACTTTTGAAGTCATTTTTTTTGTTTTTTTTCATATCTTTTTTCTTTCATACTTTCCATGATGTTATTGTTCAATTAGGATTTATATATGCTTTGAATGATATATTTCAGTTTCTTGTTTTTTCTCTTATCTATTTTTTAATATAAATTTTATTTCTTTGTACATCTTTTATTCTTCCTTATTTATCTATTCTCTCTTTTTTCTTATTTTTTATTTTTCATTTTTCATTTCAAATAAAATATTAGTAAATGAATTAAAATATTTTTTGAAGACATATAGATACACTAAAGACTACTCAAATATGTAAGAATTAAATATGAAAATTTAAGATCAACTTAATAAATTGTTACCAACCATTTAACAATTTTTGGAAATCTTTGTTCACTCAATATTATGACTTCATTAATTGTGGTGATGAACTAATGGTGAAAATTCATATAATGAATCAATATTATTTTTTTAATAGTATTACACAAGCAAATATAGTATGAATCCATGCATACTAATGGATATTTCAGCATTTTCTCACAACATGGGTTACTCTTTATCTATTAAACTCCTACTTCACTTTGTAAATCATTTTTAACTCTAAAACTGTAACGCCCACGTAAACCATTGCAATTTATAGTTTTTACGATGTTTTACCGAGACGGTGGTATCAAGAAAATCAAGCAACTGTTTTATGTAAAACGGATTCTTTATAACGACTTTGGTATTCTCTATTCATAAAAGAACTCGGGAGTAATATCTGGAGGGCAGACAGTCATACATTTTTATTATTTATTCACGAGTATCTCTGCCTCTACAACCTTTCGTATATAAATAATTTTGTCGACAGAGCTTCCTTGCTCAATGGTGGTAGTGAAGTCCTCGTCGAGAGCTGCCAGAAATCTTTTCGAGTTGTGACAGCGTTTTAGTTTATTGTGTCAGAATATAACAGGTAATCCAACTATTTGTTTATGTTATGGCATATCTAGGAACGAAATCATCAAGCGCTAGAAATTCACTAGTCTTTTTCTGTTGAACGAAGCTTCACATATTGCAAGCTTTAAAGAACAGTTAACTTTTATAATAGCAGCATGGCGTATTATTTCTCTTTGCCATAAATGTTGCAGTTTACATTAACAGAAATGCACCAGCGAGTATTTTCACCAGGAAATTCTGTTATTGAGGCCATTGTAAGGTTTTCTTTTGATGTAGGAATAATCAGTACTGTGCCATCTATGTTTTAGTTCTTGTGTAAACTTCCAAGGCAAGAAATCTTAGTCTTTGTCGTGTAAGTATGGAATTCAGTGTTCTTGGCTTACGCTAAGTCTCTCGTATTTCCTGCCATTGTTTTCTCCTAAAGCTGGAACAGGAGTTCGAAACAGGAGTTCGAAGCTTTACTATTTTTTTTTAATCTTTCTTGAAGCTCAAATGACTAGCTTACATCTTTTTGTTTCAAATTATCAAGTTTAGAGGGAGATACTGTCGAAGTAATTACCTCATGGCAAGTTAGCCCTGCCATCACGAATGCTCCATAGCTCTGTTCTTATTTTCATTGCTTTTGCAACATAAATGTTCAGATCACTAAGAATAGTGGATATCCATTAATTTTCAGTAGTTTGTGATGGCTTGTTTATCATTGCAAGCCCAATATATATTGGCAGATCGATGCTTATCTATAAAATTTATATCGAAAATATTACAATTTGTGGTAAATAGTAATTATTTAATAATCCATGGATAGTTACCATGATAGTGGTAGAGGTTAATAAAACCATGGATAGTATTCATAAATCCATGGATAGTTACCATGATAGTGGTAGAGGTTAATGAATCCATGGATAGTATTCATAAATCAATGAGTAGTTTTCCATGGGCTTAATGATAATTAATTATTTAATAAATTATTTCATAAAACCATGGGTAGATTACCATGGTGTTTACAAACATTAGTTATTAATAAACTAAGTGATTATTTTATATGATCATCAACATGATGTTAAATTCCTTTTTGGAGGAAGATCTTGTATATACATGCAACACATGTATTAGCTTTTAATTGAACAATAATATATATTATTGTATGAAGAAAGATAGCTTGTAGTATTAAAACTACATTGACTATGATTGTTAGTTTAATCTTGAAAATATGACATGTATTTATATTCTCCATTACGTATTTTTACATATGTTTACATGTTCACTAGCATTGAGGTTTTCTTTGGAAGACTCGTGAAGGAGGTTATGAGCTTCGTTGTGTAAGCACTCCTTTAGGGAGAGCCTTTTAGAATCAGTATGCATGCGATGGAAGAGACAATCATTATGTTAACTTGCATTCCATGCACTAAAGGTAATAGTTTAAGGGTTAGCTATTTTTGTTACATGTATGTAAATCACATGTATAAATATCTTACCTGATGTATCAGTTTATTCTAAAGAAGTTTGGGAGATGTAGCCTTTGTCTTGCAGGAATGTGCGCTTATGCGACGTAAGCACTAACTATTGTGATGACCTATAACCAAAACATATGAGGCATCATAGCAGGGAATGATGGTGACATGTGCAGATGAGTGTGAATTTGCAAGAAGGTCCAATGTACGATGGACCATTGTAGGTACATCCATGCCGCTAAGATGTGAAGATCTAAAGGTATGAAGACCAGAGGGTAAATGGTGTGATAATTATTGTAATGGCTTTAAGCTAGATAATTGCATATTTCTTTGTAAGATTATATAGACGATGGTTAAGGGATGGTCTCCCTTATAAGCCATTGAGTGATGGGCTGAACACCCTCACGAGAGTTTAATAATAAAATTAAATGTTTGCTGGTTTTCACCCTACGGGGTTTCCATGGTATATTGGTGTTCAATGGTGTGATTTGATTATTGTGTCTAGATGATGTGGTTCATTTCTTTCTTGTTATGATGTTCAGAATGGCAATTATGTGATGACTATATGAGTAAAGAGATGGATGCATGGTTACATCATTTAGTGATAAGTTAATATACTGAAATGGAGGTTGTTAAGGGTTAAGGAGTTTACTATTCTTGTTTGCGTTTAATAATAAAATTAAACGTTTGCTGGTTTTCACCCTACGGGGTTTCCAGGGTATATTGGTGTTCAATGGTGTGATTTGATTATTGTGTCCAGATGATGTGGTTCATTTCTTTCTTGTTATGATGTTCAGAATGGAAATTATGTGATGACTATATGAGTAAAGAGATGGATGGATGGTTACATCATTTAGTGATAAGTTAATATACTGAAATGGAGGTTGTTAAGGGTTAAGGAGTTTACTATTCTTGTTTATAAAATTACGCTGTGAACTGTTAAACCTTCTATGTAATGATGATGAGTAACTTGTATAAAAATTTTAACTCCTTACATTTCCCTGTGAAGTTAATGGTGTATGTTACAAGTGGTATCAAAGCTAAAGGTTCAAAAACTGGTGCCTTTGGGATTTAGCGAAAAGAAATTGAGGGATCTGAGATGAAAAGCGCGTATGTGAAGGAAGGCATCACATCTCTAATCCAAATTGAACAAAGAGTTTCAAGAGATAAGTATAATCATCTTTCTTTTCTTGAAAACACTAGTTATTGCATTTATGGAAAATACACTCCTTACAAAGTAAATAACTGTTGAGTTATAGTTTCTTTAAAAAGATATGTATTTTCCATGTGCGTAAAAACTTCTATTGTTGTGTTTAAGTTTTCATGAAAGAAGATGGGATTTTGGTTTCTTGAAAAATGAAACATGTGCATGTTTCTCTTGAAAATTTAACTAATATACATTTGATTTTTCTAGAAAATAAATATGTATATCTTGAAAATAAACCTTGCATGTAAATCTTGCAACTGAAGAAGACAAATATAGAGTAAAATATGGTTTTACTTAATATGCAAGATTGTGCTAGTTCTTTTGGAAAGCAATAAAGAAATTTCCAATATGATAATCTTTTAGAAAGATATACCATGGTAAAAGACCAAACTACTATGCTCGTTTTGTTGATAAGAACCCATGTGAGTCTTGCAAAGATTACTAGTATGTATCTTGAAAGGTGTGAGCAGTAGTAAAACATAAATAAGTAAAATTGCTTGCCTTTATATATGTCTTGTTTAAGAAAAGGAGGGAAGTTTGTTTTTCTTTAAAAGGGACTACATACTTGAGTGATAAGTGAAAAGGAATCCAAGTTCTTTTCTTGAAAATAAATATAGGCTAAAGAGAATAACCTCTTGAATATATTACCTTGCTAGATGGATTATGTCAACTTCTTGATTTAGGTTTATTAAAGGTTAAGTTAACCTTGTTAAATGTTGCATAGATATTATGCATAAAAGAGGCAATCTATGATAAATCATTGGAAGCAGAAGCATGAGAAACTTGCATATAGAATCATAGATGAACAAGGTTCTTTGATGAATTACATGTACAAAAACTAAAGTAATGTTTTGGTTTCCTTGAAATACATATATGGCTAATGTGGGTATAATATTTCAAGAATAAGGTATGTATTCTTATGTTTTATTCCATTAGTTTTATGGAAAAGAAAACCATGTTTTGCATGCCTATTATGTTATGTGTCCTCGAAGAGGAATCATGAGTTTTCCTACTCGATTATGTTAAGTACTCTGTTGGGAAATTAAGATTAGAATCTTTATGCATTGTATGCATAGGAACAACAACTAGTGTGTTAGCTTTATTCTATTTGCATGCTCCAAAAGCAAAATTTGAAGTGGTGGGTCTTTTGTAAAAGTTTTAAGTAAAGCGAATGCACATTGTGTCATTTTCCACTAAAGGAGTTTCTGAACAGATATGGTGATTTGTTTTGTACGGATGTGTGCATGTGTGAAAATTGTCATAGTAATATGGGAGTTATTTGTCATGAATCGATCATTACTTACTCACATTAATGTAGAGATGTTAGAAGAAAGCATGTTGTGACATTGCATTCACATCTTATATATGCACATGAATAGGTGTTAAAAGATCACTCAAAGATTGATTATTTATTGATTAAGGCTTTATCTAATCATGCTATAAAATCTTGTCGATGCTGCTAAAAGAAAACATTGTTGTAGAGGAGAAATGTGAATTTCCTGATGGGGATGAGTACTTCAGTAGGGAGAGAAGTTCCTCAAATGAAATAAGATAAGTATTTTACTTGTTGACTGACCAATTTTTGCATGAGATGTCATGACTGCATTAAGATCATAATGGCATGGAATGACTAGCTTTAGAGTGACTCGTGTCATGAATGCATTCAAATTATTAACAACATTGATTAGTTAATGAATAACTAATGAAATTTATATGCACAAATCGATTTGGACTAAAGCTATTTGAAAGTTGTGAACAAGTGATTATGACAATCACTTCGTGTATCAGTTCGTGGGAACAGAAAATCATGAGCATTGGAAATGTGTGCATAAGATAATATGTGCTTGAGAAATGCATATTTATGATTAGATTTGTTTCTTATTGTAAGCATGAGTAGCTTAATGGAAACAGAAAATTTGTGAAAATAAAGCATCGCAAGCATTGCAATGTGAGTTACAACAGTAAACGTTAAAGTATCATGTTTGAATGTACAACACATGTATGTTACTTACAAAGGGGAAGTTATGACATCTTCATTAAAGTTAAATAGTATTAACTAGTTCAAGACAATTTGTTTAATTCTCTCTTATTTGAAAAGAAAAACTTAAATCGTCACTGTTGACAAAGCAAGTTATTTAAATTGCTGAAATTAATTAATGAAAGAAGATCTTTCTAAGCTGATGGTAAAAATGTTTCCAAGAATAGGAAGTGGTTCGGGACAGTTGGAAAGACAGTTACCTACTCCTCTGAGGATAAGCTGGATCCCCGGGGAGGAGTAGGTGTTCTCTGAAATTGGTTAAGGGGGAGTATTTTCTTGAGCTGGTTGGGACCAGTTGAAAATAGCTTCCAGCAACCCTTGTAAAGCCAAAATATTTGAGTATGACTGGAATTGGAGAATTGGACCGGACTGTCCCGAATTTCTCTTCCAGGCTTTTCTGAGTGTGACTGGATTGGCCATCCTGATGTCACAGCAGAAGAATCCACTGTTGACCTGTGAAACTGTCCAGAATTTGGATCTAGGGGACAAGTGGAGAACGTAATAGCCTCACTTGATGGTTGAAGGACCACAGTTTGAAAGACTAAATTTTCATATAAGTATAAAGAGCTTAGCACTCGAAAAATGAATTACTGAATGTATAAGTTCATTTATAATATTACTAATTTGTTTGAATGTCTTAGTAGATGCTAGGATATGCCTATGGTGAATGGATTGACCATTGGTATGTTTAGAGAGCTAGATTCTCTCTGAGTCCTTTTTAAGTACTCTATGGATGTCTTTAGCAGGAGCTAAGACAGTGTGCACGTGATGCATTTATGAGAGGGTTGGTTCTCTCTGAGTACTTATGGAAGTACTTTGATTAAAACATCTCTTTATATTGCAATATTGTTTGATAGTTGCAAATATTTTCATTTTGAAAACTATGTGACTAATATGATTGAATCGTTAGTCATACATTACAGGCGTTGATGGTTGTTCAACCATTCTCAGAAAGCTTGCACAAAAGCCATAATTTCTTCCAATAGTAATTGGTTGGTAAGATCATATAGATATTTTTCCATACTTTTGTGAATTGAATAAGGGATAAGTAGTAGAAATGGAAATGAAATTTTCTTTGCGCTATATGTGCTCATGAGTATGGATAAAAACATTATTATTATTTTTTTTTTTTAAATGACATTTAAGGAAACGAGAGTGTTTCATTGTGAAGGGAAAGGACTCCTTTTGGATTGCTTATATTATTATATCATGAGTATAAGTTTAATTTCAGTGAGAGAAGCACACCGAGGACGGTGTTCTCTTAAAGGGGGGAGTATGTAACGCCCACGTAAACCATTGCAATTTATAGTTTTTACGATGTTTTACCGAGACGGTGGTATCAAGAAAATCAAGAAACTGTTTTATGTAAAACGGATTCTTTATAACGACTTTGGAATTCTCTATTCATAAAAGAACTCGGGAGTAATATCTGGAGGGCAGACAGTCATACATTTTTATTATTTATTCACGAGTATCTATGCCTCTGCAACCTTTCGTATATAAATAATTTTGTCGACAGAGCTTCCTTGCTCAATGGTGGTAGTGAAGTGAAGTCCTCGTCGAGAGCTGCCAGAAATCTTTTCGAGTTGTGACAGCGTTTTAGTTTATTGTGTCAGAATATAACAGGTAATCCAACTATTTGTTTATGTTATGGCATATCTAGGAACGAAATCATCAAGCGCTAGCAATTCACTAGTCTTTTTCTGTTGAACGAAGCTTCACATATTGCAAGCTTTAAAGAACAGTTAACTTTTATAATAGCAGCATGGCGTATTATTTCTCTTTGCCATAAATGTTGCAGTTTACATTAACAGAAATGCACCAGCGATTATTTTCACCAGGAAATTCTGTTATTGAGGCCATTGTAAGGTTTTCTTTTGATGTAGGAATAATCAGTACTGTGCCATCTATGTTTTAGTTCTTGTGTAAACTTCCAAGGCAAGAAATCTTAGTCTTTGTCGTGTAAGTATGGAATTCAGTGTTCTTGGCTTACGCTAAGTCTCTCGTATTTCCTGCCATTGTTTTCTCCTAAAGCTGGAACAGGAGTTCGAAACAGGAGTTCGAAGCTTTACTATTTTTTTTTAATCTTTCTTGAAGCTCAAATGACTAGCTTACATCTTTTTGTTTCAAATTATCAAGTTTAGAGGGAGATACTGTCGAAGTAATTACCTCATGGCAAGTTAGCCCTGCCATCACGAATGCTCCATAGCTCTGTTCTTATTTTCATTGCTTTTGCAACATAAATGTTCAGATCACTAAGAATAGTGGATATCCATTAATTTTCAGTAGTTTGTGATGGCTTGTTTATCATTGAAAGCCCAGTATATATTGGCAGATCGATGCTTATCTATAAAATTTATATCGAAAATATTACAATTTGTGGTAAATAGTAATTATTTAATAATACATGGATAGTTACCATGATAGTGGTAGAGGTTAATAAAACCATGGATAGTATTCATAAAACCATGGATAGTTACCATGATAGTGGTAGAGGTTAATGAATCCATGGATAGTATTCATAAATCAATGAGTAGTTTTCCATGGGCTTAATGAAGATTAATTATTTAATAAATTATTTCATAAAACCATGGGTAGATTACCGTGGTGTTTACAAACATTAGTTATTAATAAACTAAGTGATTATTTTATATGATCATCAACATGATGTTAAATTCCTTTTTGGAGGAAGATCTTGTATATACATGCAACACATGTATTAGCTTTTAATTGAACAATAATATATATTATTGTATGAAGAAAGATAGCTTGTAGTATTAAAACTACATTGACTATGATTGTTAGTTTAATCTTGAAAATATGACATGTATTTATATTCTCCATTACGTATTTTTACATATGTTTACATGTTCACTAGCATTGAGGTTTTCTTTGGAAGACTCGTGAAGGAGGTTATGAGCTTCGTTGTGTAAGCACTCCTTTAGGGAGAGTCTTTTAGAATCAGTATGCATGCGATGGAAGAGACAATCATTATGTTAACTTGCATTCCATGCACTAAAGGTAATAGTTTAAGGGTTAGCTATTTTTGTTACATGTATGTAAATCACATGTATAAATATCTTAGCTGATGTATCAGTTTATAACCAAAACATATGAGGCATCATAGCAGGGAATGATGGTGACATGTGCAGATGAGTGTGAATTTTCAAGAAGGTCCAATGTACGATGGACCATTGTAGGTACATCCATGCCGCTAAGATGTGAAGATCTAAAGGTATGAAGACCAGAGGGTAAATGGTGTGATAATTATTGTAATGGCTTTAAGCTAGATAATTGCATATTTCTTTGTAATATTATATAGACGATGGTTAAGGGATGGTCTCCCTTATAAGCCATTGAGTGATGGGCTGAACACCCTCACGAGCGTTTAATAATAAAATTAAACGTTTGCTGGTTTTCACCCTACGGGGTTTCCAGGGTATATTGGTGTCCAATGATGTGATTGATTATTGTGTCCAGATGATGAGGTTGATTTCTTTCTTGTTATGATGTTCATAATGGCAATTATGTGATGACTATATGAGTAATGAGATGAATGGATGGTTACATCATATAGTATTAAGTTAATATCTTAGAAATGGAGGTTGGTAGGGTTAAGGAGTTTACTATTCTTGTTTATAAAATTACGCTGTGAACTGTTAAACCTTCTATGTAATGATGATGAGTAACTTGTATAAAAATTTTAACTCCTTACATTTCCCTGTGAAGTTAATGGTGTATGTTACAAAAACCTATTTCCTTGTTTTTGGTAAACCTGTAATATCTAAGTTTCACATGATTTAATCACTAGTCTAGTTTTTTAATCCCTAATGGTTTTTTTTTTTCAGAAGAAAAAAACATTGATTATATAAAAATATAAATAGTACATTGACTTATACAATCTCAGCTGAAGTGCCTTCAGCGAGAAATCCACCATAGAATGGCCAGATGATTGAATCTCATTTATAGAGTAAATGAGCAAATAAGTGATAGATCAGCCTCCTCATTTCAGGAATAAATTCCATCCCTTACTAATATACCAGCATATGATATGAACATTAATAGACAGAGAAGGATGGAATCATCAAAAAAAGGTTTAAGAGCATATAGGAAATATGACAAGCGAAATAGAGAATGACATCGGGGAAAAGAGTATGATTGTGAACCCAAACCGAGAAGAATAAAGACCATAAAACCCATGTTCTACCCCACCTGTGATGAATTTCCAAACTAGAAACAAAATGCGCATAGCAGACCTATGAACCATTGATAAAAACAAGCTCGCTTGAAAAAGATTGGCAGGCACGCATGATATAGAAATACACCTATATGTCTAGTATGGAGAAGGGTCTATTCAAGCTCGTTTGAACAATAATATGTTAGGCTCACTTGATATATATGGACCAAATCACTTGGCATAATGTGGGTCAAAACAGAGAAGAAAGTAGTCCAAATACACATGTTCTACCCCGCCTGTGTTACAATGCAAAACCAGAAACAAAATAAACAAAGAAGACACATGATTCATTGATAAAACAGGCTCGCTTGAAAAGGATTGGAAGGCACGCATGATACATATAATATGCCTATATGTCTGGCATGAAAAGGGTCCGTTCAGGCTCACTTTATAACTATAATAGATCAGGCTAGCTTGTAATATAAAATATCAGGATCTCTTGATATATATGAACAGGCTCACTTGTCGTAATGAAAACCAGGCACGCATGTAATTGGGAGGACAAAAGATTATACCCCTGTCCAAATAAAAACAGGCACTCCAATTGAAAAGTTCAAGCTCGCTTGTCTAAAATAGAGATCAATCGGAAAGACTGCATAAGAGAGAAAGATAATTTGCAATTCTGGTTGGGACCCAAGAATATAGTGGCAAGTACATCCAGCAACCCCAGACCAAAAACCTGTGTCAAAAAACCATAACCTACCAAAGTAATACTGATTAGTAAAAAAAAAAGGTACTTATAACCGCTAATCAAAATACTCATGGAATGGGAATGGAGAATTCCCCAATCTGTCTGCCTTCAGAGAAATGAATGATCTTCATTGAACAAAAACTAGCCAGTAGTCCCTTCTTTGAAAGTCGATCTGCCCGAGTATTATTCTCATGGAATATATGACTAATGGATGGGCAGTTCATCCTTCGCCACAGTCTCTGTGTTCTTTCAATCCAGCCTTGAAGATTCGGAGATAACATAAGGAATTTGTTGGTGGTGCATCTAATGATAAGTTGAGAGTCCCCATTGTTAGTATGAATCTTTTGTCGAAGTGTACAAAAAAAGACCACTTTAGCTACGCATAACTTATAGCCCTAACATCACATATGGCTGCCAATATCTTCAGATCTGTAGTTAGTTGATCAAGACAAGTGCTGCAAAAAACCAGATCTATGCATAGAGAGATATTAGGCAGTAAAAACAAGGTTTTGCTCCATACATCCAATAGACAAGACAAGAACAATGTTTTTTGAAAGAATTTTTGTATTAAGGGCACTTGGGAGGAAAACAAGAAGGTGTTTCCAATTCTCCTCAATTGGATGGGTTCTTGGAAGTCCTCAGCACTTCAGATCTAGCATTTCTCTCTCTTGTTGGTGTAGAAAACCCATAAAAAGATAGAACTCAAAGGGAGCTCACACAACAAATAATGGAAAATATGACAATGATAATGGCTCAAAGTCATACCAAGAGTCTAGATCTAGAGTGATATAATAGGCAACCAAAGGTGAAGAATGGTAGGAGAAACCCTCCTATTTATAACAAAATATTGGGTCATTCTAGATCTTGGTGCATGATTGAATAACATTAACCAAATCTAGATCCACCTTTTATGGAATATTTTATTATATTTGTTGGAGGGAAAAAGTATTTGACTTGGGTCAAATCCCTTTATTTGTGAATAATAAATAAATAAATGATTTATTTATCATTTTAAGGAAGTGGTTGAAAGATAATCAAAATAAATAATGATTTATTTAATTATTTATGGGTGATTTAGTCATATTTAACAAGGAATATTATTTAAATAAGATTTAAATAATTATTCCTAGAAAATAATAAGATAAATAAAGATTTATCTAATTAATTTCTTTGTTTTGGGTTAAACATGACCAGGAATAATAATTGAATTATTGTTTAATTAATTATTCCTTGAGGAAAATCAAACAAATATAGGTTTGTTTAATATTTCCTTTTGGGGTTTCCTGTTTAGACCATAAACAACCTAATAAATGTGTTTTATTAAGTTATTTTAGATAGTGAAAGCAATTTTACTTAGGGTAAAATTGGTCTTACATGGTGTACTTGGGTCCATCTAATGATAATAGGTTAGATGACCAAAAAATGGTGTAACAGATTGCCCCCCAGCGTGCGAGTGTCAGGAGAAAATCATATGACCGAAGTACGTTGTAAGAACACAATCACTAGACAACAAAAGGGATGTCAGAGAGAGAAATGTGAGGTAGATAGTGTGCTGAAGGACTAGACCCTGAGGAGACGAGACTCGCGGGTGCAACAAGTCTCTTTTTATGAGAGGGTACCTGTGCTGAAGGCGGCGGGGGAGGCATACCTATGCCCGCCGAGACAAAGTACAAAAGAATAGTGTGTCCAGTAAACAAGGGACCGAACCATAAAGTACAACCGGCATAAACATGAGCCAGATAAAAATACAATGAGGGATCCCACATACATGATGTGCCTGGGATAACAGCCAGGACTTATACAATAATATTTGAGTACATGAGGTACAAATACAACCCAAATGCCCCCTATAAGCGGGGAAGGGCTCACAAAATCTGACGGATATATGCAAATCAGAGAGGCACTGCAAGCAGCTAACGCCGATATCATCAAATATATGGAGCTGCATCAAAGGCTGCAGTGAAGAGGTCATCTGGGTATGTGGGGGGCTACCTGCAGGGCCACCCCCTCATGAGGGCTGAGACATCTCACACACACGTGGGAATCACCAAAAGTGACTGCAGCATCACTGAACCATCAAGCATATGGATCTCGATCATGCTGAAAAGGAGCTGGAGTGGAGAAACAATCAAGTCAAAGGGAAATGAGAGATCCCTTTGCCTGATCCGAGGCACTAAACAAGAGTGGAAGCTGGGACCAAGGTACACCACCCTCTAGACCTGTCTTCTGGAATGAAGGAGCTGATGTCGACAGAAGGAGGTCTGCCATAGGTGAGGCAATGAGAGATCCTCAACTAAGGCACGAGAGAAAATAGTAGAGTGACTGACAGACTAATACCAATGATGATGATGGAATGCAGGGGGCTGAGTAGAAAATGGACGACTTCCCTTGCTAGAGCATAAAGGACATGAATGACATGGAAATGACTGACACAGTAGCATAAGGGATAGGGGACAGTGGGACTGACGGCCATAATGTGCGACACAAGAGAGAGACCAAGCAATGAAGGATGGAGGACTATAGCGGGGTACAAAGGGACTCGGGATAGACTCCAGGAAGGCGATGATGACTCAACTTGGATGCTCTAAACAAGGGTGACTCGATGGTGATGCCACATAGAAACGCTCCCATGGGGGACCATGAAAACATGAGTACAAGATGGTATCTCATGACGAAAATCGACACGAATAAAGAAAAGTATGGAGGCAAAGTGGTGCCCCAAAGACAAGTGTTGTAAGTGAGGAAACTCGATTTTGAAGAGAGGTGAAGTGATCCTTCTGGGACAAGGTCTATCCTAGTGAAGTATCAAAGTATGAAAACAAGAAAAGGATGCTGGCTATCTAAAAAGAAAATAAAACATGCATTTCAGAAGGGAAATGCTAAGGGTAATATTTATTAAGATAGAGTGAATTGCGAGGATTAGGAAGGGGATTGCCTTTGAAGTCCTCTAAAAGGTATGCCCCCTTACCGAGATCCTTACTGATGATGTAAGGGCCTAGCCATAATGAGTCGAACTTCCCGTGACTAAGGACATCATGGGCCTGGTCATATACTAGAACAAGGTCGCCTTCGTGAAAAGTATGAGGGTGTAATTTTTGGTCATACTGAGCTTTGGTGCGTTTCTTAGCTGCTTCAATGGTTTGCAATGCAACACGACGGTCTTTGGAGGCGCGCTCAAGCATGATAAGTCGTTGTTCTAGAGGTTGGGTATCAGGGAGAAGTTCAACGACCAGATGAAGGGAAGGGATTTCACACTCGATCGGTAAGACTGCCTCCTCTCCAAAAACGAGGTGGAAAGGAGTAAACCTGGTGGCGGTTTTAACAAAATTTTTAACAAAAGTTCAATAGGCCCACAAAGCAGGGAAGAGCATAAGATGCAAGTTGGTTTTGTGCTTATTCACCGTTCGTTGAAGCATGGTATTGAGGATTTTGTTGACTGCTTCAACTTGGCCATTACCTTGGGGGTAATAGGAGGAGGAATATTGGTGCTCAAAACCCAACAGTGAGGATAGCTCACGCCATATCTCATCTTCAAAATGTTGGCCGTGGTCAGAGACCAGTTTTTTCGGAACCCCGAATCGAGCGATAACGTGGTTAAAGAAAAATAGGGCTGCGGTAGCTGCCGTGTTGTTAAATGTTGGCATAGCCTCGGCCCATTTTTTGAAATAGTCAACCGCCACGATGATATATTTATGGTTACCAGCGGATGGCGGGCGACACTCCATAAATTCGATGGCCCATTTACAAAAGCGACCAGTTGTGACGACAGGATGGGGAGGAGCTGGGGGAGCTCGTGCCTTAGGGGTGAAATGTTGGCAATTGGAACAGTGTTTGACTGCCTCAATGCAATCACTGAAGAGGGAAGGCCAAAAATACCCAGCGCACATGACTTTCTGAGCAGTAGCAAGACCGGAGAGGTGGCCACCGCAAGCACCGCTATGGCAGGCATTGATGACCTGCTTAGCTTCAGCGTGTGTGAGACAATGACGAAGGACAATATCTATATCACGACAATAGAGGTCATCACCGATAAGAAGGTAGCGGGGAGCCTAGTGTCGGATACGTCGTCGAGCGTCATGATCAAGGTGAAGGGTGAACTTTTGGGTTCACAAGTAAGTGAGGATATCGCTGTACCAAGGATCGTCCGAAGTAATGGCGAATAAGTGCTCATCAAGAAAATCATCATTAACTGGGGGATCCTGCGTTCCAGTAGGTAATTCAGAAATGAGTTCAGCAAGGGCTAAACCTTTCTTACTTTTTGGTGTGACAAATTCGAGGTCACACCAGCGAGTGGCTTTGTTGACCTAAGCTGCTACCTTAGCCTTTCCTGCTCGCGACATTGTTTCATATCACCTAGATCTGATGTGTGATCACTTTTTTGATCCTGACCTTTTGCGTGAGCTCTTGTAGATGTACGTGTGTGAGCAAGAAACAAAAAATATGACCAAAAACGAAAATACATGGAGGAGATCTCATGAGCTAATGTGTCTAAATTAACTTGAGGTTGTTTCTATGTATAACTTTGTGAGTGACTGCTTGGGGCTTTGACCGGATCAACACGCGGTTAGGCCGACCCATAAAATAATTAATTAGTTCATAACTTAAATTTTACTTAACCGATTAGGTTGATCTATAAATTAATTCACAACTTAACTTTTTCTTAATGGATTAGGGTGATCTATAGGTCGATTTTGATCCTTTCGAAAATAGGAATCTAATTTAATTATTATCTTAATTATTATTATCTTAATTATTATCTGAAAAGTGGTTTTGGCAGTACCTTTAATTCTAGAAGAACCGACAAACAAGAAATTTCCAAATTTTGAATCGACATATATAGTATTCAAAGGTATATATTGAGGTCGTGTGAAAAACCTAACTCGTGACTCTGAGTGTTTGCAAAGGGTAGTAATTCAAAGGTATATATTGAGGTCTTGTGAAAAACCTTTTCTGGCAGTACCACAATAAGCGTAATAGTAATTCTGAACAATGGTTGACCCAAGAAGCCACCTGATAGACGACGAATCGCTATGCAACCCTAATCCTCCTCCCAGAGCTACTGATATTCTAGCAATGCGTGAACAGTATTACGTTTGACCCCCGAGAAATGATGAATCGGTCAATAGCAATAGTCATAGCCCCGGCAGTCCTATTTCACCTCCCGGCACATCCTCATACTTCCAACTAGGAATACCTCTACATCCTGTTCGCCCTAGAAGTGATGATGAATCGGAAAACAATGAACCAGGAATACGTGGAGATCGTGCCCAATATGAGGAGATTGACGCCCTGCAAGAGGAGATCACCGCGATGCTAGAGGGGTTTGATTTTCGTAGCCGCCATCCCTACCCCCTTCCGCACCTCATTGCACAGCAAGAGCAGTTGGGTTCTGTCAGAGTTGGGCTTCCACTAGAAACAGTAGCAGCGTTACCTGTCGTTCAATTCAAAAAAGAAGAAGCAAACGATGTAGAAGGGGGAGGAGAGAAATGCACAGTTTTTTTAGAGAATTTTGGGGATGGCGAGAACGTGGTACAACTGCCATGTTTTCACATATTCCATCCTTACTGTGCTGCCCAATTGTTTAGGTACACCCATCGCTGCACTCTCTGTCGGAATGAAGTTAAAACAAGTAATAGAGAGTAGAATTGAAATTTACTTTTTTATAATTTTGTTGGTTATTTATCTAATCTAAAATTTATTTTCCTTCAATTTATAATTCAAGATTTAATATAAGTTGAGTTTTTTTTTCAATTTATAATTTAATATTAACTTAAAATATAAATTGAATGTTTTTATTTTAAGTTATATTTTGGAGTTTTAGACTTATTTTTGGTAAAAATTTAGTGATTTTTTTGGGTGAAATCTTGATTTGTATTGTTTAAAAGATTTTTTTGACTATATGGATTCAACACCAAAAGAATTTTTATTCTGCAGATTTTGTTAGTCAAATTGGTGATTTCAATGAATCTTATAAAATTATAGAGAAATTAAATATGAAAATAAACTCTACTCTTTTCCAAAAAATAACACTTAAAAATAACTCGTTTTATTTTTAATTTAATTAAAAGCAATTTACTAGTTAATAGTTAATTAATTAATTATATGTAAATAAAATATTTTAATATTTATAATATTAATAAGTGATAAGTACCTTAAAAATTTAAAATTTGAAAGTGATAAGTACCTTGCTATTCCGTTTTGATTCAACATCTTAATGTAACATGTATTCTTAGTGTTTGAAGATATTCTTTGAAAACACCAACTTGGTGTTAATGCAACATGTATTCTTGGTGTTTGAAGATATTCTTTCGAAAAACCAACTAATTTCCATGTTGAATGTGAGTATCTTTTTATTATACAAGTCACGGCATCCAAAAGTTACACATGTCAATTGTAGGAAAAATGATAACTCACTGTGGTTACACTGTACTGAGGGGAATATTTTTCTTGCTTTTTTCGGTTTTACGATGGAAAATGTTTTTGTTGGTATCCTTGTTGGTAATAATCCTAATAGCTGCAGTCTATGTAGAAATGAAGTTAGAATTAAAAACAAGTAATGGTGAGTGAATCGAATGGTAATGAGGTTAAAATTAAAAATAAGTGATGGTGAGTGAATTGAAATTTACATTTCAATGAATTTTCTAATATTATAGATAAATTATATCTGAAAATAAACCAAATGATGATATTAAGTATGGTAGTTGCAGTCTATATTATGGGTCAATTTCTTGGAATAAATCAAGTGTTATTTGTTTCGTGGAAGTCAATTTGTTGACTTGCACATCTTGTGGTTGGTTTTTCTTTATTGGTTGACGTACTAATCGTTGATTGATTCTACTTTTGAAGTCATTTTTTTTGTTTTTTTTCAAATCTTTCTTCTTTCATACTTTCCATGATGTTATTGTTCAATTAGGATTTATATATGCTTTGAATGATATATTTCAGTTTCTTGTTTTTTCTCTTATCTATTTTTTTAATATAAATTTTATTAAACTTCACTTTTTTTTCTCTTTGTACATCTTTTATTCTTCCTTATCTATCTATTCTTTCATTTTTTTATTTTTTATTTTTTATTTTTCATTTCAAATAAAATATTAGTAAATGAATTAAAGTATTTTTTTGAAGACATATACATACGCTAGAGATTACTCAAATATGTAAGAATTAAATATGAAAATTTAAGATCAACTTTATAAATTGTTACCAACCATTTAACAATTTTTGGAAATCTTTGTTCACTCAATATTATGACTTCATTAATTGTGATGATGAACTAATGGTGAAAATTCATATAATGAATCAATATTATTTTTTTAATAGTATTACACAAGAAAATATAGTATGAATCCATGCATACTAATGGATATTTCAGCATTTTCTCACAGCATGGGTTACTCTTTATCTATTAAACTCCTACTTCACTTTGTAAATCATTTTTAACTCTAAAACCTATTTCATTGTTTTTGGTAAACCTGTAATCTCTAAGTTTCACATGATTTTATCACTAATCTAGCTTTTTAATCCCTAGTGTTTGTTTTTTTTTTCTTTTTTTTCTTTTTTTTTTCAGAAGAAAAAAATGTTGATTATATTAAAATATAAACAGTACATTGACTTATACAATCTTAGCTAAAGTTCCTTCAGCGATAAATCCACCATAGAATGGCCAGATGATTGATGCTCATTTATAGAGTGAATGAGAAAATAAGTGATAGATCGGCCTCCTCATTTCGGGAATAAATTCCATCCCTTACTAATATACCAGCATATGATATGAACATTAGTAGACAAAGAAGGATGGAATCATCAAAAAAGGATTAAGAGCATACAGGAAATATGACAAGCGAAATAGAGAATGATATCGGGGAAAAGAGTATGATTGTGAATCCAAACCGAGAAGAATAAAGACCATAAAACCCATGCTCTACCCCGCCTGTGATGAATTGCCAAACCAGAAACAAAATGCGCATAGCAGACCTATGAACCATTGATAAAAATAGGCTCACTTGAAAAATATTGGCAGGCACGCATGATATAGAAATACGCCTATATGTCTAGTATGGAGAAGGGTCTATTCAGGCTCGTTTGAACAATAATATGTTAGGCTCTCTTGTAATATAAAATAACAGGGTTGCTTGACATATATGGACCAACTCAGTTGACATAATGTGGGTCAAAACAGAGAAGAAAGTAGTCCAAATACCCATGTTCTACCCCGCCTATGTTACAATGCAAAACCAGAAACAAAATACACAAAGCAGACTCATGATTCATTGATAAAACAGGCTTGCTTGAGAAGGATTGGAAGGCATGCATGATACATATAATACGCCTATATGTCTGGAATGAAAAGGGTTTGTTCAGGCTCGCTTTACAACTATAACAGATCAGGCTCGCTTGTAATATAAAATATTAGGCTCGCTTGATATATATGAACAGGCTCACTTGTCGTAATGAAAACCAGGCACGCATGTAATTGGGAAGACAAAATATTATACCCCTATCCAAATAAAAATAGGCACTCCAATTGAAAAGTTCAGGCTCGCTTGTCTAAAATAGAGATCAATCGAAAAGACTACATAAGAGAGAAAGACAATTTGCAATTCTGGTTGGGACCCAAGAATATAGTGACAAGTACATCCAGCAACCCCAGACCAAAAGCCTGTGTCAAAAAACCATAACCCACCAAATTAATACTGATTAGTAAAAAGAAAAAGGTACTTAGAACTGCTAATCAAAATACTCATGGAATGGGAATGGATAATTCCCCAATCTGTCTTCCTTCGGAGAAATGAACACTAGTACAAAATGGCTAATTAGTTACTAAAAAAATGACTAAAATTTTCATATAAACGGCTATTTTTTGGTCGGTGACCAATAGTAGCTAATTTACAGTATCTTATAACGCGACCAACTTTTGGTCGTTTTTAGCTTAGTCATTAATCGGTTATCTCAATTTTGTTGTCTAGTTCTATATTTGGTCATTAATTTAGTCACTGATTTAGTCACTGATTTAGCCATTAATTTAATCATTGATTTAGTCATTGATTTTATCATTAATTTAGTCATTGATTTTATCATTAATTTATTCATTGATTTGGTCATTGCTTTAATCATTGATTTAGTCATTAATTGTCACAATTAATGAGCAAATATACAACAAAATATATTACTATATGATCACCCGATAAAACCAATTAATGACCAAAGAAATATGACCAAAATTTTGGTCGTGTTATAAGATACTGTAAATTAGCTACTAATAGTCATATATATGCAATTTTTAGTCATCGTTTAAAACAAATTAATGACCGAAGAAATATGACAAAATTTTAGTCGTGTTATAAGATATTGTAAATTAGCTACTAGTAGTTGTATATATGCAAAATTTAGTTGTCATTTGTAGTCACAAATTTATCATTTGCAGTAGTCATTTATTCATTATATAAATGACTAACTTAGTAGTTTATATTCATTTCATTTACTTTCATTAATAATCATTATAAATAACTAATTTACTCATATATTCATTTTATTTGTGTTCATCATTAATCAATATAAACTACTAATTTAGTAGTTTTAAATTTATTTTGTGTTAATTATTAATCAACATAAATTAATTTGTATTATTTAAAAAATGTCATACAATGTGCATGTTCATCTAATAGGAAAACACAATGTCACATATTTTAATTACAATACTAAAGAATATCAAGGGAAACTATAAGTAATATCAACCACATAAATTATATTATATGAAATGTTAAAGTATTACAATATGCATGATTTTCCATTGGTTGGACTACAATTTACACATGATATGGTGTTTCATCACTTCAAAACATTATCATTGTGTTTTCAAGGCATTGTAGGTGAATTCACCAACTCTGAAGACTTGATCACAAGCCTTTATATGTGTGACTTATGCCAGATATTGGCTCTAAGAGTATCACCAAACCAGTTCTCCTCTCTCTCTTTTCGCATTTATCGCTCCAATGTTATTGCTCCTCTCTTTTTTCAATTCATGATTCTTACCATCAATACTAAGTTCATTTTCTGAAAATAAAAGAAGATACAGTGAGTGTAAAAGATGAAAGACAATGAACACTAGAATATAAAATAAATTAGACTATAAATAGTTTATATGACATATACCTCAACATCAGCAATGTCAAAGCCATTTTTCCTCATACAATTAAGAAAATCGAACAAATTTTCTGCATTGGAGCGATAACTGTTACTGTAATGTGGCCAGTTAACCTGTATAAAAAAAGCAAATAAAATATCCCATATATAGAAAAGAGCACCTTAGTAACTTAGTATTCAAATTTCAAGGAAAGCTTAAGAACAATCATGTCTACTAAGTTATCCGCTAAAAAGCTCAAGTTGTAGATAACTTGTGAAAACAAATAATATGAGGTGTGATGTTTAATCCTTGTCGTTTTATTCACAACAACATCTCATTTTCTAACGCATGAACTTAGTCAAGTATATAAACAACATGTACTCAAATAACAACATGAAAGTAACTTTTTTTGATAGTCATGAAAATATTTTAACACAAAATAGCTATAAGGACTCCAATCAATATAGTGTAATACTAATTTCATCTGCAAAATTTGGTTGTTGTTTAAATGGAAATGGTACTAAGTATTTTAAATTTCATAGTTAAAAGACAAAAAAATAAAAATAAATGTCCAATATACAATCAAACAATAAAGAGAGGATGTCATGGAATGGAAATTGCAATTGAAAAAAAAAAATTTACCTGTCCAGCGATGTTGTGTGTAGCATTCCTAAGACATTCGGTTGCCCAAAATAACCATGAGCTGAAATCATCAGAACATTAAAAACCATAAGAATTACCACTAGAAAAATTTCCAAATTCAGTGGCTTATGTGTCTAAGTGATCTCTAATAGTGAATGAATCATGTCCAAGACGTGATATGCATCATCTCCTTGTCATTTTTCCAATCACATTTCCTGTAACCTGCCCACAACAAAGTCAAGTAACAATCAAACAAAGACATTGAAATTTGTTTTTATCTTTTATATCTATAAAATTTGAATCTAATTTATTTCATGAACATTTAATTCATATTTAAAGCCTTCCTGACATATGAGAAAGTAGCAATCAAATAGGACATCAGAAAAATCAACCTCGATGAGGTCCTCAAACAATTTCTACAATATCAATATTTTTCTTGCTGTGATATCTTGGGTAGAAAAAATAACATATCTACAATAGAAAAATGCATATATTACTTATGGTCAAACTTTATATATGGTGTATCCTTAAGAATTTTTTTAAGATGTTCCTTCGCCTTTACCGAAGTGAATTGTAGTTTGGTTAAAGTATGTATCCTTTCATTAAGCATCAATTTCTGCAAGATAAATGTCACACATTATCCTTTCCCATTTCTCAACATGCTACATATGATAAATTGAAAGTCACATAAAACCAAGAGAAAACACTTTTCTAACCAAAACAAACAAACAAATAGTGTCTCTAATAAAACTTCATTATATTATTAGAAAATGAAAAGGGAGTGGACCATTTTTGTTGTTTGAATTTGCATATTTTTGTTATGAAAGTTCTCGAGCTTCAAGAACCATCAAATGTGAGGGAAGTCGTAAATGTGAAAAAAATTATGTTGAGCTAATTTGTATACTTCTTCAAAATGATGTGAATGATGCCATTTTAGGATGTGGTAAATCTCATAATAAGAAATGGCATATATTCTAATAAATTACATTACAATAACTACCATGGGCCTCCATAGGTTATAGGTCCTCAGTATGTTAATATTGATGATGAAAGAGAGATGGCAACGATAAGTATGGGTGGTGCTAGTTTGTATGGTGCATATCTTCAAACCAAGTTCGCCATCTCAATGAACCTAGATTCTGACATGGTAAACTTGGATCTGGTCTTCACCCAATTTCATTCCATCATACTTTTTCAAGACTCAAGAGGACATAATGGTCCTTCAGTTTATAATAGGGTTTCTTTTGACGTTATAAATAAAGCTTATCCAAATTAAATGGATTTTTGGGCTCCAATAGATATGGATAATTTAAATGATAACAATTATATGTTTTTTTTCCCAAGATTCAAATGTAGGGATACATTTTGTGGATTTTACTAATAAATAGAATGAGAGAAATAATCCATGAGGAGAATCTATTGTTCATTGTGATTAGTGAAATACTTGGAGATAATAAGACTATTTAGGTTCAAATAAAAGATGGTGTTGATTCTTGTAGCTCCTCAGTTGTTGGTAGTTTTTAAGGTGAGAACTTCAATTCTTCAAGGGTGGGTTCAGTCAGCATAATTGCATCTACCTTGGTCATATCACCCAAAAGAAAAACATAATCAACAAAGAGTAAATATGTCAAGTTCAGGGCAAATCCTATTTGTATATTTGCCAAGCTTATAGTTATTTTTTACTCTGTTATAACTCTGTTGAGACCACCTACTCTACAGTAAAAAATGGAAGAGGAGCCATTAGTCATACCTACCCATGGTCTCTTGTAGACATGATAGAAGAATAGGTTGAGCCATTAATTAGAATTGCACATATATTGAGGAAAGACAATTCATTATCTAATTAATCAATTGCACATTGAACCCCATATGGATGAGTAGCCTAAATAAAGCCAATTTTCTCTATCATATGCGTTGGAAAGACAAACTAACATTGCTTGTAAATTTTTGGTTTCATGTTATAAATTCCTTCTTGGGAAACTCCTATTTTGTAATGGATGTGTTTCACAGGAAGGATGCAAAATTTTTCTAATGACATGGAATCGGCTTAGTGGATTTTGACCCTACATGACCAAGGAACTCAGGAGCCTTGGGCACATCAATGGTAGCATCCTCCAATGAAAATAGTATAGTGTCCAACCTAGAAACTTCAAAATTATATATAGTTATAATTCATAATCGCAAATGACCATAGACTGTAGCAGTCCTTAAATAAATTCAAACTTGAATAAGAACAAACATAAAATTTCACATTACCCTTCAGTAAGATGTCCTTAATTTAGAAAGAAAGGCTAAAACTTGCATAAATGTGTAATTAGATTCCCCATAAGATAAATTTCAACATCTTTCTTGAAAAAAGAATCTAATATCCAAAGCGAAACCATAGTTGAATGGAACAATGGTGCTTTAAGTCATCTACACAAAAAGTTGCCTCCTTCAAATCTCTCACATTGGATGGTATGTCATGAAAAATTAAGAAAAATTCAGGGAAACTTGTCGACTTCTCTAAAAGACATAATGAAAATGCATAGAAGCTTTGTAAAGGAATCCACCTATAATATTCTTTGATTTCCATTTCAGCATTTTTCCTAAGTTGAACCTCAATGAGTTGTGAACTCAAAGTTATTTGAGAAGAATGTTCTTACAATTGAAATTCAGCATTTGCTGTCTTCCCACCTCTATCACCAGATGAGTATGAATTCTTAAAGCCTCTTATGTCATTATCCAAAAAAATTATTTCCTGTACACATGATTTTTCAAATAAAGGCTTTTCTGCAGCATAAGTCCTTGTCAAAATGGCATCTCTCATACTCACTGGCATCCGGTTAGAACTGCAACTTGAAATCGAACCTGCACATGTTCGTATATTACTCAATATGTGAATGGTGGAATATCTGCTAGAGCACTCTTAGCATATGGCAGAGGTTGATCCCTCCCTCTTATTCCCTTTCCAAGACCTCCCTTAGGACCAAGAGTCAAGTGGCCATCATCAGAAGCTCTGTGTGTTGAAGGGCTTGGCATAGATTGATTTTCAAATTGAGCCCTATTCACAATCCGAGCATTTTGACTGGTGAATCCACGGTCACATGGTCCCATATGGGGTTGTGGCCCTTTAATCCCACCCATATGTGGAAGTGAACCCGTCTGTGCACCTACCATGTAAGGTGGCATCGCAGGTCCTCTCACACCATGATCAAGTGGTGTCACAAGTCTCTGACTTGAATGTCCCATATTGGTACCTCGAGAGCAGCCTCCCTGTCCATGTAGTTCTTGCACAACATCCTGATGCACTTCCTCTATTTTATTGGGGCCCTCAACTTTCTTCCTTTGTTGCCATCCATTCCTCCTCAGATCAATCAGATCCTTCAACATGAACCTCAGCCTAGAGGGAAGCCCTTGGTTATTGGACAGTTTTGTCATCCTATCAAAGTAAGCATCAATATGTTCCTTAGCCTTTGAATGGTCAATCATATGACCAATAGTGCTCATCAGTTTACATAAAGCTTCAACATTTTCCTCCTATGGATGCTTAAATTCACCAGTTAATTTCTTGATGCATGCATGCATAATTCTTTTGGTCAGCATACTTTCTTTATAAAGCTCACTAATAAACCTTATATTTCCTAGCATTCATCGTCGTGTTGTAGCCTTGTTCTCACGTCTTTCTTCCGCTGAAAGGATTTTTTCACCATGCTCTTCTGCTTTCTCAGCCTCAGCCTCTTTTCTTGCATCTTTTTCAAATTCTTCTTGACATTTTTTCAAAAGAACTCACTTGAAAACAACTTTCTCATTATCTTCATAAAATTATGGTATTCCTGCAGCAAGCTGAAAACTAAATTTTGCATACATTTCACAAAAATCCAGCTCCATCAAGGCTTTGTCAAATATTTGAGATATTATACCATGAAGAAATGATACAAAGTCAATGTTCACTTCTTTGACCTGTTCAAAAATTTTCTCAAAGTTTTGGGGCGTTAATTTATTAAGGATGGATTTAATTTGTCTTTGTTTCAACTGATCCTCATCAGAAACCTTTCACACTTCATATCAGTTCTCTAATATATGAATTGTGGGTAGAGAAGGCTATGGAGGAGGAATCAAACCCTTCTGTGAACCAGAAGCACGCTACCACCTATCAGCATCAGAATTATTTCTCACTAATCCAACTTGTGGAAGTGGTGCTTGTACAAAAGGCCCTCTAGGAAGGACGAAATTCATACTCATTTGTGTTGCACAGGTATTTCTTTCAAATCCAGTATTATAACCTTGGCCAATTTGAAACACAATAGAGGATCCACTAAGATCCACATCCATCCACATATCACAACCATTAGTACGAGCATCCACCGACTTGGCCCATCTATCATCATCCAAACTGGCCATATTTCTCCCACAATGTTCAAGAAGATAATTCCCACTCAGTTTCCTGTCAAGTCCTCTTGCAGTGCTTGCTAATGCATCAACCTCTCCTACATTACTTGCAAGTGCTTGGGAATTTCCAAGTAATTCAATAATGACTAGACAAATTTCAAAATGATTTGGTAGCTCTTTGCACTAATCCTTGATTGTCAACAAAAAATCACTGGAGTACTTTCTGTCTCCTAAACATTCAGTAACTAAAATAGCTACTTGATTCATAGGAGTAGAAACCTCGGCTGCATCTTCCCATCATCCATTTCTTTCAGGACTTTCTTCTTAGGCTCTTTTTAAGAATTCTTACTCTTGACAACACCAGTTATTATTTTGGATGGTTCTAGAAGGTTCACATCTTCCTCCTGCTGGTCAAGGTTGTCATTGATGTCAATATGACATTAACCGAGATGTCAATATTCTTGAGATGTCTGGTTCAAGATGATGATGTCATGCCATCAATGAAGATGTCAAATCACGAAGAAGTCAAACCACTAATGAAAGAAGCCCTAAGAAGTCTTTGATCTAATGTTGCATGCACTTGATCTAGATCTTAACCCTTGATGTTATGTGATGATGTCATACTCTTTGATACTTGATGATGACATATGATGATCATGGTTGGAGATCATTTGAGGGTTGGAAAACTATTTTGTATTTCTCCTAATAATGTTGCACTATAACATATCACTACACCATTATGTGATGACATGGGTGATGCACTCATTGTTGGACATTATCATGATGACGTGGATCTCCTACATGTCCTATGATGATAAAGAAGCCAAATAATGGAGAAGACAAACAATGGAGAAGCCAAACAAAGAAGCCATACTGTCCTTATAATTTTCTGCACTAAATAATTCAAGGGCAGTCACAAAGAAAAAAAAATCACCATCTTAGAGGAAACCTTTAAAAATGGATCCTATACCATCTTGTAGAGTATATTTTCCCCTTTCTAACGAGCCCTTACTTGCCCTGAAACACCAAATAGTTTGGGAGATATTGATTTTTTAATTTAAGGAAATTAGCTCTGACATTGAGCCGACCTAAGCTGACTTGTGTAGGCTTGACATGTCGTCCAAGAGACGTGTCTCTTCGTCAAATGTAAAACCAATATAAATAGAAATCCATACTCTTCATTTTATCCATTATTTTCAGTCTAGATTTCAGAGAAGAATCACAGAAGGTGAACTAAGGCCGAGGATGACAGTTAAGGATACATTTGGGAAAATATATTTATACGTTTTTCAAACTTGGACTTGCTGATCTAGAATTGCAATAATATATGTGAAAGCTCAAAATCTTGAGGACAACAGTCAACCAGAACTCGGATTATCTATGCTACAACAAACTGTGGAGAAAAAAAAAAGACACTTCAGATCGCTGGTTTTGGGCATATCTCTGAAATGCGTACAACATTGTGATTGTCAGATCTATGTAAGCCACAAGAAGAGCCACACTAGGCCTGTGTAGACTGCACGAAGGGATACAGTATAAGCTTGTGTTAGGCTGCAGTTAAAGGCATGTTCATGCATGTTTGAGACAATGTTTAAAGGATTGTTTTGAGCCTTATTTAGGAACAAAAAAATTCATATCTGTAGGAGATCTTCAGAACTGGGTCCTGTGGAAAATAATATAATCTGTTATGACAGCCTTGTTATGGCATATTTGAGCACGTTTTAGGTCTAAGTTTTTTGGAGTAGGTTGCAACATTTTTGGCATTCCTTAAGCACACACAGTTACATATCTTTGGGAGCCTTTGTGAAGTAGTCTTTGAGATTGGAGAATAATCATTGACCCTTATTGAAGGAGGCTTTTGAACATTTTCCATGTTTATATAGGTCGCTTACTAAGGCAGACATCCTTGTGGTATTGTTGAATATCTATTGAAGACTTGAAGAAGCAAAATTTTGGAGGCATTCTTGGAGACCGGATTTATTGCTAAAGCCCTCGTGGAGTAACAGTCCCATGCTCAAGATGGAGAACATTTCCAAGATCTTGCTTCTCTCCAATTGCAGAATTAACAAAATTATTGTTGCAGCTTTGTCTAGCATTATCGCTTGTTGATTCAAATTGTTTATTATTCACATTTCTAAGTTTTGAATGGCTAGACCACGGTCACCTCCAAAAAGTCCCTTTTGGGGTTGTAGACACTAAAGATAAGGGAAAGGATTGTGTCAAAACTCTTTTAGCATCCAAGTACAATGAATTCATAATAGTAGCAAAGATGGTGATCTAACAATCAATTGAAGAAACATTGACATTGTTGTCATAGAAACTATACTCCCCTAGTGAACCCAACCATGCCTTGAATTCAGTTTGGGTGGAGAATGTCGAGCAATTAAGCCTGGTCATAATCACAACCTAGAAGAAAGAGGTAATTGATGTGACTATCATAGCAAGATACTAGAGCTTATGGTGTATGAATGTAACCACCGCCCTGATGAGCAAAGACAAGAACCTTTGAACAAGGTATCTAAGAAGACAAAAATTTAGGCCTATAATTCTTGAAGAGGAAAATGCATCCTATGTCATTGTGTTCACTAAATTTGAAATTTAAAAATTGAATTTAGACATACCTTAAAGTTGCAAGCAAAATTTGTCAACCGTTTATGCAAACTCGTCATGTCTTAAAGGGATCAACAATGGTCGCTACTTAATGCAAGCCAATGAATGATTATATAAGTCTAAAATTACAGTTAAATTAAAAGACAAACATGAACCAAGTGACTTAGATTCTATCTACACAAAAATATTGCAAGAAACAGAGCAATGAAAGAAGTGCATTGCTTCAAGTTTCAACAGACCTTGGATATTCCTCACATGGAACTTTAGGACTATATTATCAAGGAGGAGTGGATCTTTGGAGGCCATGTTTTGCTTGGTCAATTGAAGACCCTAACAGACTCTTGAAAGAAAATGAATTTTTACTTTTGAAGACCAACCACACCATTACTCGGTTCTTGTAATCACCCAATTCTTCTTATAAAGCTACAAGGAAATTCCATCTTTCCTAGCATATGATAAATTTATTGAATGATTTGGATGATTGATAGTGTGAGAAAAGGTCCTGAATGCAGAGGAGGAATATCAGCAGGAGGGTAGGAAACAAATTTCTACCACTCTTGCAATCACCCTAGAAGACTTATCACGTGATGACATGGGTATCATGCCATGCCTTTTTTCTACATTGGAAAATGGAAATTCAACCAACATATGGAAAAATCCTGAGCGCAGATGGAGATAATGGACCAAATCGTAGTTCTAGTTTTCCTGAGAATGAGATTAATAAGACAGTCATTAATGAAGGGAAATCATGAAGATCCCTTAAGATTCAAGAGACCAACACTCCTATCTGTGATTTTGACTATGGTAGAAACTTTTCCACCCATAATTATGTGCATCTCCAATCAGCATTGCCTATTGAACAAAAGAGTGCAAGGTCTGATATTTTTTCCTTTGATAGTCATCCTACATATGACATGGACTCTGATGAGGAATAAAAGAGGGCTTATCATATCATCAAGTTGTTTTGTGAACCATATGAGAGAAAGGTAGAAAGGTCCATTCCATTTGTTGAAGGAATCCTTATTGAAGATGAATAGTATTGACATATTGAAAGAAAAAACCAATATCTAGGAAAACAAGAGGACTTATGCAAACCCATAATTGATTAACTACACAGTGATAAAAATCATTTCCAGGTTTTCCTGTTATTGTTCATAGGTATGATAAATTATCTTCAAAGGAGTTTCTTCTTCTAACTATAAATTATATTCGGGTAGCTTTAATTTCTCATATAAAACAGCTCCCTGTCTGCAAAAATGATGTTCATGGCCAACATACAATTGTTCCTATGTTTGATCCATAAGCGTTGGAACTTAAAAACTTGAGGATAACGATGGATCTGTGGCTTGAAGAAGTCAAGTATTAGCTCCCCTCAGATTTCCTTGAATAATGTTTGCCACAACATGATGCTATATTTACCAATACCCTACATGTACAAGAGTATTCCCATCTTGAATATGGGGTCCTAAAGCTCGCTAAAAAGATCCCTGCAAAATGCCCTACTCAAGCCTGTTATTCAAATTGTTTTAATTCAATAAGACAAATACAGTGTCTGACACCCCAATACCTGCAATGTACCTAGTCCAAGGATTTTATTATTCAAAGGTATCAAACCTGCTGAGAAAAAAAAGACACATCGTGATATTTCATTGTGGGCATATTTCTCTCAAATTCCCACAACATTGTGATTGTCGCATCTGTAAGCCACAAGAAGAGCTACTCACAGGTTCGGTAGCCTGCAGGGTAGCTAAATATAAGCTTGTGTTAGGCTCAGCTTAAAGGCATGTTCATGCATGTCTGAGATGTTGTTTAAAGGACTATTTTGAGCCTTATTTATGAAAAAAAATTCGCATCTCAGAGAGCCTGGACCATCTTGCAGTAATCAACTCATATGACAAATTTTCATATGGCATATTTGAGAACATTTCAAAGTTCAAGTTTTTTGAGCAAAGTTGCAATATTTTGCCAGCAGTCTCACCAAGTTAACCAAGCTACATATTTTTGGTGGAGCCTTTGTGAAGCATTTCTTTAGAATTGAGAATAACCAATAGTCATTATTGAAGTGAGTCATTAAATGCTTCTGTTTATAGGTCACTTGGGCTTGCTGTACATCCTTGTGGTATTGTTGAAGATTCATTAAAGACAAGAAGGAAAATTTCTGGAGGCATTCTTGGAGACCGGATATATTATTAAAGCCTCATAGCAGTCACCATGTCACTAGAAGGGAGAACATTTCAAGACTTGTTTTTCTCCAATTACAAAATTAACAAAATTATTGGGTTTAAATCGTGTTTCATAGTATTATCGCTTGTTGATTTAGAGATTATTATCACATTTCTACAGCTTTAATGTATTAGACCACTTTACCTCCAAAACTTTAAACAAGAATCAAAGATAAGGAAAATATTTAAAGCAACCCTTTAGCATCCAAGTACAATGAATTCATAATAGTAGCAAAGATGGTGATCTAACCATCAATTGAAGAAATAATGATAATTAACAGTAGAAACTATACTGTGAACCAACCAAAGCACCGACTTCTACTTTGGGTGGAGAATGTTTGTACAATTAAGCTCATTCATCATCACAAACTTCCAAGAGGCTAGGCAATTCCATGTGAATAATTAGGCAAGATACTAGAGCTTATGGTGTATGAAGTTAACCACTGCCCTGATGAGCAAAGACAAGAACCTTTGATCAAGGTATTTAAGAAGACAAAAATTTAGGCCTATAATTCTTGAAGAGGAAAATGCATCCTATGTCATTGTGTTCACTAAATTTGAAATTTAAAGCTTGAATTTAGACACACCTTAAAGCTGCAAGAAAATTTTTTCAACCGTTTATACAAACTCGTCATGTCTTAAAGGGATCAACAATGGTCGCTACTTAATGCAAGCAAATGAATGATTATATAAGTCTAACATTACAATTAAATTCAAAGAAAAACATGAACCAAGTGAATTAGATTATATCTACACAAAAATATTGTAAGAAACAGAGCAATGAAAGAAGTGCATTGCTTCAAGTTTCAACAGACCTTGGATATTCCTCACATGGAACTTTAGGACTATATTATCGAGGAGGAGTGGATATTTGGAGGCCATGTCTTGCTTGGTCAATTGAAGACCCTAACAGACTCTTGAAATAAAATTATTTTTACTTTTGAAGACCAACCACACCATTACTTGGTTCTTGTAATCACCCAATTCTTCTTATAAAGATACAAGGCAATTCCATCTTTCCTAGCATATGCTAAATTTATTGAATGATCAAGAAATGTTTAACTTCTGAAATCTAACATTCCAATAATAATGGATCAGTTTACCTGGATTTTAGGAAATGGAAAAATATTAATATTTGGAAGTATAACATCATGGGTCACCAGCTGCTTAACTCTCAAGGATCTCACTCCTTTAAAGATATGATTGGACAACAAGGAGAAATTCCCTCTTTGACATATCTTCATGGGACAGAGCTTTAGGATTATTGAGAGGGTCAGATTTTGGGGCTCCACCTTCGGACTTGTTCCATTTGGTGGCCTCAATGGAACACAAATTGCATGGTTGTGCCCTTAAGAACCTATAGGAATCAGACTGTAGCGGGTGGGGTTTAGCTGAGTATCCAGTTAAGCAGAGTTATGCCCAACAACTTTCTCTCTGTTCACTTCCCCACAAAGCCTCAATCTGGGGAAAAATATGGCATTCAGATGCCTTGCCAAAGATTAATATTTTCTATTGGACCATATCTTATGACAACATATTAACCTCAGAAAATATGAAAAGGAGAGGGATCCAGGGTCCCTCCTAGTGTGCTTTTTGCCTTTACTTTGGAATCTTCTCATTGCCTGATTTTAGATTTTCATTTCACTATGGCGGCTTGGTTAGTGGTGGTAAATGGCCTTGAGAGTCGGTTCAAGTAGTAAAATTCACTGAAGCAACTAATTTGGACATGTCATAGTCATTACATAAGTTCCTTTCATTGCAAGGCTCTTTTGAAAGGGTCTAGTTTGCATTGTCTAAATTAGTATGTTTAAATCTGGCTGGCAAAAAATCATGCCATCTTCCAAAAAGATGATGAGTGAAATGGAGATGGTGGAAATTAAAGCTAAAGCACTGCTATCTAAACATCTTAATTCAAAAGGGATTTAATTCATTCCATATCAAGATCTAGACAAGTAAGAACTTCAATTGCTAGATCAATCTAATTTTAAATATTCTTGTTCTTCTTCCTGACCCAGGGACCCAGGTAAGTATGTCCACAATCATGTTGGCAGCTTCATATAACTCCAAAATTATTTCATGAGTGGAGTCAGACTCAAAAAGCCTTCATTTTTTGTTTTGATGGTGCCTTGAAACAAAACCCTGAATTGGCAGGAGTCAATGGGGTTCTCATTAGTCTAAGATGGAAGATAGCATATCCCTATGGTGTTGCATATATCGACATTGGGATATAAGAAACTCGGTCCTCCTCAAGACAGGAAAATTCCATGTTTTATGTAATAGTTCTCACAATTAATATACAAATGAATTATATGAAACCTAATCATCTCAATATACTTGATGGCCTTCTTATGTGTAAGGGAAATCTGATCCTAGTTGAACCTTCAATTCATTTACTAGTAATACACAATATTATTACACCAAATTCTACAGCATACCTTATCTAGAATATGGTAGACAAAATACACAAGAATGATGCATACAACCCTTGATTACAGCATTGGTGTTTATAACGAGGCATTTTAGCTCAAAAAGCTCCTTTTCCACCCTCAATTAAACTCTTTTCACATGAATATGTCGTTACTAGCAGCCTGAGAGAAGGGAATTTTGACCAAACCAGGTTACACAGTGTTCCAGGTAATTTCCCTGCAATCAATACCATTGAAATGTCATTGGAGAGCACATATATAGAGCAATAAAATGATATCCATGGACCATACAAATAAGGCATTAATTAATATATTTTAATCACATGCTTAGATTCCTTCACAACATCTAAGCAAGCATTGTTGCTTTCTACAGTAAATATCTACTGGATAACCAGAACATTGAATAAGAGTCCAAAAGAAATGAAAAGTAATATGCATAACTAAAACAAAAAGGCCATAACCCTAAAATAGCAAACCTTTGGAAGGTGTTACACAACATTCTACAAAAATCATTGAATGTCCTTCCTTAGGACTTGATACACATTGAGAAATAGTAGACAACAAATGACAGCCATGTACCATAACAGGTAGTTTTAATGTATAAAATCGGGCAGAAACATAATCTGGTGAAAGGCATACGCCTGAATTAATATGGATGACAAAGGAAATTAACATCTTTAAAGCACGTGCTCAGATTCCTATGCAATTTCTAGGCAAGCCTCACTGCACTCTACATCAACTATCTCCCAAATGACATGAACATGGAATAAGAGTCCCACAAGATTATGAAAAGTGATATGCATGACCGAATAAGAGTATACCCTTAAAAAGCAAACCTTCAAGCAATCCACAACACTCTACAAACATTGTTAAATTTCCTACCTTGGTAATTTATATGGATTCATTAACAACCCAAATCAATGGCTTGAAATGGATAAAATGACCAAAGAAACAAGTCCTAAAGGGATAGGTATTTAGAATCTTCTTGTATGAAAACAATGTGGCACTTCCACACTAAAACACACATTTAGGAAAAGCCAAAAGAAACAACAAAAAATAGTGTGGGGTGATGAAATGAAAAAAAACATTAATGGACTTGCAATTTCTCTACAAAATTTTCCAGATTTCGAATTTATGGAAGTTTTCTGCCTTCAGTGTTGAAGCAAAACAATAAAGAATATTTCACTAATTGCAGATGATTAAATTATAATAGTATCCAACTTGCATAATTAGCTAAACCGTCTACATAATTAGCAAGAAATTTTTATAAGGGAAACACTCTGGAATGCTTTAGCAACAAGTGGTCATTAGCTCTGCTATAGAATGGTCAAAAGCACTTTGGTTCTGTCCCTCCTTATATATACAGTTTGTGCCTTGTATACTTCTCCTAACAAATTCTTGCCTCAACAATTTGAACATAACATGTCTTATACCTCAATATTCTTGATATGAAGAGTGCCACTTACTGCCAAGTGTTGTGCCTGAAGATGCCTTTGAGAGATCTCAAGTCTTCCCTTTCCTTTGTCTAAAAAGATCATACCATAGGAAATGAAGAAACCTTGACTCACAGTCAATTCCCTTTCAGTTACTTGCCTAGATCTTTAGTCCACTCAAGTCTGCTTCTTTATAGACTTCTGTCAGCCCTTTGAATAGACCCTTGATCAGACCTCAGAAAAGTTTAGATATACTTCAGATTTGCTTCTTCGTGGATCTTTTTGTCACTGATTTAGAGATGTCTCCTTTCTTCCCTTTCCTTTTGTCACTGATATATATTTGATTGCAATCTTTGATAATGTCACTGATGTCTTTAGTGTTTGAAATTTTTTATATAGCACAAGGCTCAGATTGTACTTCCCTTAATATGATTCAAACAAGCTTCTTAAGTTAACACACTGTTATTCAATGACTGAAGTGGTTCAGCAAAACTCTTTTGAAAAATGACTCAAAAAACCTTAGATCAAGCCCTGACCAGGGTGCTTCTTGCCCTTCAACAAAATTTTTCGGATGCCAACAAAATAAGCATCAGGAAAACAATGAAAAAGCCTTAGACGCCCTTGGATTAGCGTTCAAAATTGTAGTAAAAATTTCCTCAGAAAAATTGCTTGAAAACTTCTGACAAACCTGTGAATAACCCTCCCCAAGAAAACGTGAAAATTAACTTCAAGTTCATAGAAGTGTTACCTTGTCTGTGTGGATATATTTTTGCTTCAGTGGTCGAAATTTGATCTTAGAGCTACCTCAGGAAGAGGACCAAACTTACCTCATTAACAGAGAAAAATAGCCTCAGATAAAAATCTATTGAGCAGGCTGAATAGATGCTACAGGTAGCCGGAGAGATCCTTATCAAGGGAGGCTGAAAATAATGATAGAACTATGCCTCATATGGTGCCCTCAGGCAGGACAAAATGCGCATCAGGAAACCATATCAAAGCCTCAGGAAAGACCAACGAAAAGTGCCTCGGACAAGTCAGACATAGCCCTAGGAAAAGCAAAAAGTCTGCCTCAGAACGAATCAGATTTGGCCTTCTAAATGCCAATGAACAGTCACAAAAGAAGGCTTTCAACACAGACCTAAAAGGCTCCAATGTGTTTGAACTTTAATTTCTTGCAGGCTATGAATCTTGTGTGTATACAATATCTAGGTAAAGTCCTAGATCTACTGTTTCCTATTAGTTACCCATATTTTAAGTTCTATTTGTTGTTCCTTCTGCTCTTTCTTTTTTCTGTTTGAGTATCGGTTTAAAATTTTAGTTTGGACATCTCATGACTAAAACAATCTATAAACATAATTATATTGATGTGGGCTTCTTCTGGAATACTGTGTAGTATCGTTGTGGTGTCTAGTTGTTGTTCCTTTTGCTTTTTTATTTTATTTTTCTGTTTGAGTGTCGGTTTAAAATGTTAGTTTGGACATCTCGTGACTAAAACAATCTATAAACATAATTATATTGATGTGGGCTTCTTCTAGAATATTGTTTAGTATCGTTGTGGTTTCTGTGTAGTAATGTTAGCTTGCCTAGCCACCCTGCAAGGCTAGATCACTGATGATCCTGCATTTTTCTCTTATATTGTTCTTCATAGATACAATTTAGGGAATGATTCATGGATGTCTATGGGCTCTTAGTCATTTACCTAAGATGTCCAAATCTCAAAATTTGTGCACATTAAATGTTTCTAATTTAAAAACTGAATATTAGCAGGTTTGTGATTCTTGTAGTTCTCATTGGGTAATCGTAGGGACTAGAAATGACTACGAGTCTCATTACATTGGAGGCTGGGTTTAGGATCTACGCTATCGTGAAAACCGCGTTCAGAAGTCAATCTCCTTTATATCTGATTTTCTAAAACTTTATGACTGATATACCTCCTGTTACTGAATTTGAAGAACCCTAATAGGCGGTAAGGATTGTATCCCCATTTTCCTAGGCCAGCTTATAATCTATCACTGTGCTTGTCTATAGGGAGGTCATATGAGACATGAACTTGTGATCATTAGTTGAAAAAAACCACTGTGTGCTGCGTGCTAACTACATGTGGGTCAATTTCATGCCCATTTGGGTAAAGAGCATGAAAATCATTGTCTTACATCCATTTACCCCCTTCTAACTGTCCAGACAAAGAGACCAATCACCCTTGAATGTTTTTAGAGTAGTGATTTTTTTATCTGTAGACCAAGAAGTTCTTGTAATTTATGATTAAATGATAACATCACTGACTTGTTTGATTTTGATTGTGCAGAAATGGCACAGTGAATACAACCAGTACCCCATCCTCATTTGGTGTAGACTCCATTGCTTCTTTTTCATTGCTAATTGGAAGGGTAGCAACATTATTTTTGGTTCACCTGTTGACACAACTCAAATGGCTATGAATCCATTCATGACCTGAAAGCTCTTTCTGGTGCATGTAATTTTCTCTCTGGTTCATGCACTTAGCATCGATAGATTATTTCTAGACTATGGCAAAGTTTTTTTGCTATGTAAATTTGGTGTCTGAGAAAAGAAGTAGATGGGCAAGATCTTCAACATTGATTGCTTTTTGTGAAGGCAAGGAATAGCTTGAACTTTGCCTCTACTGAGGTTGGATTTGTTACACAATTTTTAAGCCAAAAGTGAATAACTTGAGCCTGAACTTTGAAAATAAGAGAAGAATAATTTGGTCTTGTAGCTAAAGAATTTTCACCCACATTTAACATTGTTTGCATTTATAATGGACTCCCAACCACACACTTTATCTAATGAAACTGTGCTTATTGTAACACCATTTTTGCTATGTGAATGTGTTAGTTAAGGCAAAATACGTATGATTCATTACCGTACTGACATCTGAAAACAAACCAAAACAGGGAAATGAGACTTACCTTTCGCAACACTGTGCAATCCTTGGTCTCTCAGGCCAGTCAAGTACCCTCCCATATTTTGCATCCAAAAACTGCAATATATTGTCGTTGGGTGCAAAATCATACACAAGAAAGCACTCACCTCCACCTATGGAACAACAAAAACCTCTAAACCTCACCACGCAAAAGAGTCTTGAGACCCTCTTGGAATTATAATTCCTCCGTCGTGCAACTCATCTTATTGATTCTTTTGATGACCAAAAAATACACGTCTCTCAATAACCCCCTTGTAAGTAGCACAGTAGTTTTTTTTGCTCTAACAAAATCTTTTCAAAGAAATACTGTGTTGCAGATTCAATCTCCTCAAGCTTAAATCTAAAGCTCTGGAAGCGTTCACAACTTGTTCCTTCATCTACCAAAGGATTCCAACCATTTGAGTACTCTAGAGTCTAAACTAATCAATAATGAGAGATTTCCTTCCAAAATCCTTATTTATTGATACTTATTCTATTGTCAGTTGTCTCGTAAGCACTGCTAATCCTCTGTTTTCTTCTTCGAAATAATGAGAATGTGAAGACAACAATTTGTTAAAATTGGAAACTAGGGCCAAATTATACTTAGATCTTCTTAGTTGATGAAGATGATCATTCAATTTAATGTCTCTTTTCGAGAGGACCAAAATCAACCTAAAGATCACCAAATTCGGATAAGGAAAAATATTTATTTATTTAAAAGAAATTCCACAAGACATAACCTTGTTAAGGCGGGAAAATTGAAAATTTGAAATTCAAATTTTTCCTCCAAGTGTTAAGATAGGCTTCACCTCTATAAGAACAAATTTTTGTATATATAGGGATTGCTCATCTTCATTAGAGATCATCCTAAAAGAGTGCATTCAAATCTTGGGTAATTCTTTTTGAGGCAACCACAACTTGGAGAAGCAAGGAGGACATGATGTATTGATCTCCCATAGGTTTGAGTAGGAGCAGGTAGCTAGTTGTAGGTTTGAGGGAAAGTTTTGGGTGATGTTTCGTCATGGTTTTTGGGTGTGAATCTCTTCAAGAGAAGGTTGCATTCTTTTTGTGGAGCTACAGATCAAGACATTGGTTTAAAGGTGAGTTTTTGGTTTTATTTGTTCACGCTTTTTATTTTGGTTCGGGCCATAGGAAATGCTTATACAATAGCTAGTATGAAAGCATGTGTTGAAGGGATGCATGACCTAATCTAAGTCCTTTACCCTAGCTGCATTCAAGGAGAGAGGGATGCAATGTAAACAGAGATTTTAACCCTCGTTTGTGAGCATATTCTTATTATTGGTAGCATAGGACTGCTATTGGATGCCTTGAAAATGAACCATAAGTCTTGGATCATTGTGGGACATCTTGTAAAGGACAACAAAGGGTATAATTCATTGGAAGAAGGTTACTCAGTGACTATTAGGAACCCTAACCAGGCAGCAAGCTTCAGCACTATTTTGAATAGTAATTTAGCAAGTCTATTTTGACTCATATTATTGTACTCTCTCTACTAAACATTAGATATTGATAATAAGAATAATTGATCAAGGGTTTTCCTTGTCTTGGGGTTTTTCGCTGGCTTGTGCCATATTTTTGTGTTATTTTGTCTTGGCTTGTCTTCTTCATTTAACATTTATGTTCTTTCTTCAGTTACTGTCAGTAAGATGATAATTCATTTGTGGATTAACAAATGGGGTTATAAGGAACATTGAAGTAACTGTATTATGCAAAGAACATGTTAATCAAAATTAAGATGGAATCAGAGCCAAGTGAGGACAAGCCCAAGACAAGAGTGAATGTGATAACAATAACTGAAATAAGTTTGTTGTCAAAGTATCCATGATGTCCTCCCTCTCTGAAGTTTGAACAAAATGAGGTGGACTATCAGTGCATACTGCCTAATTGATTTACAACAGAAGAAAGGATGGATCTCTGGCAGTTGCTAAGTTATTCATTTGTAATGATCTTTCAGGGTCGAAATTCCAGGACTGTTTTAGGGCCACTTCATTTGGAAAATATGCAATTTAGATGAATTATGGAACAACTTTAAGGTTTCTTGACATGTTAAGGTTTCTAAGTTATTCATCTTCATCTGTGTTATGCATAACTCTGTGGCAATTTTTGAAAGGTTAAATTCTAAAGCAATTCATATCACTTGAGTATCGTTGTGATATATAATTGGGTTGGTATATCTCGTCTAGAATAATTCAGTTGTGAGCTTGAACCTAAGGTAGCAATTTCCTAGGTTAATACACTGAGTCTACAAATTTGTAGACATATTGTATGCTCATTCAAAAATTTATGTGGAGCACTTCAAGCTGAATCTTGAAGAATTATTGTCTGAGGGTTAATGTTCTGGTGATTTTAAAGGACATCCATCCATCCTTCAATAACTGATCTATGTATCAGATATGAATCATGAATTTCATTAAGGCAGAGTCTTCAATATTATTTTAGACAAATTTGATGTATCCAGTGAACAAAATTGCACAAATTTAAGGCTGAAAATTCAGTGATCAGATCTGAAACTCACTAAGATGAAGCCCCTTCCTCAAAAGCTTATATGATAGATTTTCAATTCTGTAAGGATGTGCATTTAAGGTATGATAGTACACTTACTGAAGAAACATTTAGGGTGATCTTCTAAGCCAGTCATTCGTGTCAAATCTATATTTGATTGAGATTTCCCAAGGTTCAAAATTTGAATATTGATTGTATGTTGATCTGAAGCATATCAAAGGTACTAAATTTACAGTCAATATATATAGTTGAAGGTCTGTTTGAGGTCTTTAAGGCTTCTCTTCAAGGTCATCTATATCAAGCGTGTCAAATTCTGAAGTACACCTCCTACGAAAAGAAAATTCAAAGCAAATCACTCTAAGGCAGTTTCGATGTGAATGACTTGGCACCTCCATACAGTCAAGGATATTAGTAAATTTGAAGTACAATGGTGTATTCATCCTAAGAAGCATCACCAGTAGTATCATTTGTTGAAATGGGAAAAATTTCTGGCCCAAGTTTGAGAACTGTGGTAAAGGTAGATTGGTCCGAGAATTTTATGTTCTAATACAAATTATAGCGTGTTATTGTTATATGGTGTGTGCCAGTACAGTGACACAACAGGATCATTAAAAATATTTCTAGGATTTGCACTTCAGAGATCAGACTAGCTTGAATTGTGTAATGGTAGAGAAGGTTTGCTTGGATGAGGATGGTGCAAGTCCCTTGGTATCTTCATTTAGTTAGTAATACTTACGAAATCAGTAATATGGTTCTATTGATATACTGTTGTTGAGGTATGTCAGTTAAATGGGCAGAACATGTGAGAGAGTTTACTTGTGCATTGCTGAAGTTTGGTAATTGAAATTTTTTTGATATAGTTGCAACATGATAACATCTCATCTTAAAGATGAGGAGAATATTGAAAAAGACTGAATGTTCAATTGAAGTAAGTCTTCAGAGGGAGCTATGGAATCCCTGGCAGAATGGCTTGTCAACTGTTCTTGCCTATTTATTTTCACAATATAAATACCATGTCATAAGATGCTAATCTGCAAAAGCCGGATGACTATGACTGAATGACCTTGATTAATACTAGGTTGTAGATAGCCCAATGGTTATGTTTTGGGCGAAGTTGCTTTTCTGATCTTCAGAGGGAGCTATGGTAGGTTTACAGCTATTGATGATGTTTTTCCACAGATAAATATTCTCTCGATGTGAGAGGGGTTTTTTTAACCTTGATGCACTTCTTCCTAAAGCTTAAAATTCTAATAAAATGGACAAGTTGCTGATCTGAATACATACAACTTGTGAAGGCTCTAATGCTCAATAAGATATCCATGTTAACTGTGATTTGTAGTACTCTGCCAAAATTGTTGGATTGGCATAATGATAAATGGAAAGAGCACTTCTAGATCCTATATCTCTTGGGATCCACCTTTATTTAATGAATGAATGAAGGACTACAGTTTGGGAGCACCGCTGAGGCTGAACGAATGAAGTAGCTAGCATGGCCTATTATGAAGACTTTTGAGTCATGTGAGCATGTGTTAGAATCCGTCGCTTAACATGAAGTTACACTTTATTTGATATGGCACAGTGGGGAGCAATCTAGTTCCAGCATTACAGGATGGATGTACAGGTTACCAACATCCCCTCAAAACCCCTTGGTAGGGACAGATTTAACTTCCTTCATAGAGAGAGGCTGGGTGTCTTGGAAAGACCCTAATATGAGGGTCTTGATTGAACATTGAGCTCTGAGAGTTCCTCAGGGCCTGGGGTACCTCTTTGAGCTATAAATGACCCTAAGGTGAGTGGTTCACCTTCCCCTATAGGTGCACGGTGTACAGGGTGAGTGGTTCACCTTTCCCTACGACAGCTAACATGTGTGTAGGATAAGTGGTTCACCTTCCCCTACATTTGCGAACACATGTGTAGGGTGAGTGGTTCACCTTCCCCTACGTATTGTGAAATATGCATAAGATGATTGGTTCACCTTCCCCTACGGCATATGAGTAGAATGAGTGATTCACCTTCTCCCGTGGGTACCCCAGTGAGAGATGCATTTAGCCATCTGGTTGTGAAAATGTGAATGGGACTTGGTTCATCATTTTCCCCACATGTAGGATGCTCATTCCCTATGATTGATAGTTGACATATCGATGGGATTTGGTCCATCATTTCCCCCGTGTAGGATCCTTCCTACTATTGTTGGTTTGCATGCATGTAGGACGTGGTTATTCCTTTCCCTACTCTCAGTGTTTTGCATGCATGTAGGAGGTGGTTTATCCTTTCCCTACATGTGATTGTGATGTGTTTTTGTAGAATGTGGTTTCTCCTTTCCCTACATGTAATTATGAGCAAGATGTGATATGGTGTTTCTACATCATCCTACCCATGAAGTCTAGGACTCATGGGAAGTACCTCTAATCTAGCCAATGAGTTGGGAAATGAGGATAGAGACCATAGCACTACTGATGGATGCATTGTATATTGTCATACTCTCTATGCTAGGATGTTTGGTGTTTATCTACTTGATCTTGGATCAATTGAGGTTCTACCTCTGGACTGAATTTTCTCAGTGAAGAGTGGCAAGGTCTTGTGAATCACTATTAATCAAATCTTATTTATTATTAACATCAGTACTCAGTAGAGTAGAGAAAAGAAGACATATATGGTTCATTATGGTTCATAATGGTAGGATGGCATGATGATCTATGACAGCAAATGGAGTGGTAGGTGGAATTCTCCCTAGTTAAGAGGGAGTGTTAAAATTGGCAACTAGGGCCAAATTTTACTTAGATATGCTCAGTTGATGGAGATGATCATTCCATTGAATCCCTCTTTTTGAGAGGACCAAAATCGACCTAAAATCACAAAATTTGGATGAAAAAATTATTTATTTATTTCAAAATAAATTTCACAAGACATAACCTTATTAAGGCAGGAAAACTAAAAATTTGAAATTCAAATTTTGCCTCCAAGTGTTAAGGTCGGCTTCACCTCCATAAGGACAAATTGTTATATATATAGGGATACCTCATCTTCATTAGAGATCATCCTAAAAGAGTGCATTCAACTCTTGGGTAATTCTTTCTGAGGCAAACACAGCGTGGAGAAGCAAGGAGGACGTGTTGTATTGATCTCCCATAGGTTCAAGTAGGAGCAGGCAACTAGCCGTAGGTTTGAGGGAAATTTTGTGTGATGTTTCATCATGGTTTTTGGGTGTGAATCTCTTCAAGAGAAGGTCGCATTATTTATGTGGAGCCACAGATCAAGACACTGGTTTAAAGGTGAATTTTGGGATTTATTTGTTCATGCTTTGTATTCTGGTTCAAGCCACAGGAAATGCTGCTACAACAGCTAGTATGAAAGCATGTGTGGAAGGGACACATGAACTAATCTAAGTCCTTTACCCTATCTTCATTCAAGAAGAGAGGGACGTAGTGTAAAAAAATAGTTTAACCCTCGTTTGTGAGCATCTTCTTATTACTGTTAGCATAGGACCGTCGTTGGATGCCTTGAAAAGGAACCGCAAGTCCTGTAGCATTGTTGGACGTCTTGTAAAGGACAGAAAAGGGTACAATTCATTGGAAGAAGGTTACTCAATGATTGTTAGTAACCCTAACCAGGTAGTAAGCTTCAGGATTGTTTTGAGCACTAATTTAGCAAGTCTATTTTGACTCATATTATTGTACTCTCTCTTTCTTGAACATTGGATATTAATAATAAGAAGTGATCAAGGGTTTTCCCCGTCTTGAGGATTTTCCTTGGCTTGTGCCATATCTTTGTGTTATTTCATCTTGGTTTGTCTTCTACAGTTAAAATTTGTGTTATTTCTTCAGTTTCAGTCAATAAGATGATATTTCATGCGTGGATTAATAAATGGTCTTATAAGGAACATTGAAGTAATTGTATTATGCAAAGAACATGTTAATCGAAATTAACACAATCACACCCACAACAATGGAAATGCTTGGGGTTTTAAAGGTTTTAGAGCAATTTTTTCAACTTCTTGAGAAATCTGTAGATTCTAAGTGGGTCCCTATATTCCAATTGCCTTGCTACAGTAGATAAGTTATGTCAACAATCTTTCCAACTTTAATATTTTGATTTTTTTACTCAGCTAGTTAAGTCAACTTTAAAATTTTAGGTTTTAAGAGTTGAGTTAGGTACTGTATTTTCCAAGGTTCATCAAAACTATGCTACCTATTGTACCATGCTTTTTCAATTTCCTTTGTGTGCATTTCCAAATTGTCTACTAAGGAGTCGTGGAGGGTGTGAAGTTGTTTCACCAAAAACTATGTTATCAGCCATGCAATTGTCAGCGCATCTGCCTGCACTACTACAGTATTGTTTCCTGAATAGTTGCATGGAGAAAGAAGCTACTTAGTGTACAACTAACTGTGTGCCCACTTTTTTAGTCATTGCATTTATTAGAAGGGGCAAGATACCCTAATGCTTAGAATCAGATTGAATGGCTTTCATTACATTTCCATCTGAGGGAAAAGCTTATATGTCAACCATGTATTGAAATGAGGAAAGCCATTCTCTTTTCTCCCTCGTCAAAGAGAGATCTGATTTTGTCAAAAACATGAAGTTTTCTCTTTATTTCATTTCTAACCCTCGATATATTTCCACTTTCCTCTCCCAAAATTAGGTGCCACTGATGGGACCACTGGTTCTATCCCTTCATAATCAATGACAGATAGGTTTTTGAGTGAGCGCTTCCTAATTCATTGATATTTTCTTGATTTGATTCCCCATCCAGCAACCCCCTGCGACAATTGATGACCTTTTCTCTTGTCATCATGAATCCAGCAACCCCTTGTGGAAATTGATGGCCTTTATTGTTTGAGGCGTAGCTTTGTTCAAGTCCCTCGAGTGAATAATTATGCTCTATCGCCCTTGGAAATGGTTTGAAATAACTCGATTCATGCCAAGCCAATCCCTAACAGAAGTGATAAGCGATTTTCTAATTTATTAACATATATAATTGTTTTTCTCTATATTTTAACTTTTTCTGAAATGAATATTTATTCAGTTTATTTCAATTTATTTTGTAAATCGCTATCAGTGCTTCATGAAATCTTAACTTTGTTTGTTTAAAGGTATGGCTTAATCGACTTGTTCAACAATCCATTACATTTTTTTCAGGTTTTTACTCTCAGAAATACATATAATTAATTTTTTTTAGGATGTTTCAGATAGAAATTTGATATATTTGGTTTTAAATTTTGAGAGGCTTATTTTTGTCTGAAATTTACTACAATAATGACATTAAATTGATTGTTCAACTCATTTTTGAGGTTGATACATTCTTACTTAGATTAAGTCTTCACTGTAGAACTTGACATGCAAGCGATTTTCATTTGTCCAAATTCCTAGGGATTTTGCCCATTGATCTATAATAATTGATCTTTATCGAGGAGCTACACCTTTTAATCACAATGATAGGAGGATCACCCCTCGTCCCTATGAGAGATGGATATCATGATATTTTAAAATAATTATTGGGTGGTAGGATTTTTACTTGTGTTTTATAATTATACGCTACAACTTTATGAGGCAGCTTCACCTTGTGCTTTTGTCTTTTTACCGGGTAATACCATCGCCACACGTTGTACTTTTGTCTTGCAGAAGAAAATATGAGTTTGTTAGTTTATTTGGAGGAGACCTGAAGAGCTGATTTTACAACCTTTAAAGCTCCCACAACATTTTTATCCTAATAAGAGTTATTTTTAATTTAGATGGTTTACCTATTTTTTAATAGTGCCCATCCATGACAGAATTCATTACTTCTCGTTTAATGGCGGGGAATAGGAGAACCCATCCATTAGAGAAATTTTATGGGGAGGCTTTGACATTTGTTATGGATGTTTCGTTTAGTGGCCTAAGTATTGCAATCATAAAGATTTATATCTATTTTTGACCTTATGCAATTTTTGGTGTATTGGATAACTTTTAGTGAATTTCCAATTCTTTTTTCAGATAGGGATATGAGATAAGCATATAACGTGGCACCTTGCAAGTAATTTGTGTCTATTATTATATTAAATGATGGAAGGAAAAGACTTGAGTTGGAGCTTTCATGCATTTCACGTGTTCATTGAGTGCTCCATTCATTACCATACTTGGATAATCCACCTCGCTTACTGGTACAACCTTTGAATGAACCCATGTCTAACAATGATTTTCGTTAATGAATAGGTAAGGGCTCAAATTCCAGTTCATTCATATACTCTCAATAATTCTAAATGAAAATGCCTCAAAAGCAGACCATCATCTGGCAAAAAGGCCCTTGGAAGTCAGTCGTATCCTTGCTGCAACTTGTTCAGAAGTAAAACAAGATGACCTCATGGTGTCAACTATGGAGGATGAATACAACACTCCTTTTAGAGTAGAAAAATGACACTTGAATCGTGATAACCAGTGTGAATATATCAAATCTCATCATTTCCAGTGCAATTCTGGAGGGTTTATCGAGTATATAGAGATTTTCTATTGCGCATGTGAAGGATGGGAAATTATCAGGTACATAGTGTTGGTTGTGTGGCTTTTGGCATTGTTTTCTATGCAGCCCTACGCGGTTACTAGCACAGGGAGAATAAAAAAATTGATTTCCGATACATATTGTTGGTTTTGTGGCTTTTGGCATTGTTATCTATGCGCTCCTACATGGTTACTAGCACGAGGAGAATAAAAAAAATTAATTTCCGACACATAATGTTAGTTGCGTGGCTTTTGGCATTGCTATCTATGCACCCCTACCCAGTTACTAGCACGGGGATAATAAAACAAATTGACTTCTGGTACTCTAGAGAGAAGGAAGTTGCGAGAATTGGAAGGCAAGGGAGATTTGGAAGGTCCAAACAAAATAGTTTGTTGTATACTGAGCATTAACCCAAAGCTAGAATGTGGCTAGTGGGAAAGTGACCTTTATCTTCCTCTCCACCCAGCCCATACTACCAAAGGGAAAGTAACATTCTTGCCCAGTTCAACTATTAAAGAAAAAGCTTATTTCCAAACTCAACCCTTACTGGAAATAGGCCTCATCACCGAAGTGGGGGATCCATACACCATACATAATATTGCCCATTATTAGAAGGACCTCCTTCAGGCAGAGTCACGTTAAAATAGGCTTTGGTGAAGTAGGTAGGATCCTTTCAAACTAGACTCAGGTTAGGCAACAGGACCCCAAGGAAGTCTTCATTAAGGCACATTTTTTGTGAAATAGGTCGTGACACTGGACAACCATTCTTATTAATTATATAACAACAAGCTTACCTCCAATAGGCCAAGCGCACCCCACCCCATCGTGAAAATTATCAATTGCTGCACCGAAAGAATGCATGCACCAGCCAAATAGCAAGCAACATGAGGTAAGGATATCAATCATTGAATAATGATAAATGGAAGCTCATACTAATGAATCTTACTTTTTGATTAAATAGAACAGGTGTGTGTTGGTTTAGTTTTTCTTGATCGTATATTTCAATATTGTTGAATTGTATTCATGCCCAGAGTATTAAATTGGCACAATTGTGTTCATGCCCAGAGGATGAAATTGTGCCAGTTCAACCATATGTCCTCCATTTAAAATCAAATATATATTCTGTAAATTATATGTAATATTTTTTAAACTTAGAATTTAATCTTTTTTATCAATGCATTGTTGAAATTTCTAGAAATAGAAAATATGTATACTCAAATATATTCATATTTTAAAAACTGTGATAATCAATGTGATTTGGATTCCATTTGTTGCCAATTTTCACTTAGCCGCAATTAATCTTTCCATTTTTGGAGGTGTGAACTATTTTGCAGACTATAGTGATGTTCTGATAAGGGCTTATACATGGGTACAACAAACATTTAAATGATAGTACATACCTAAAAGCAATTTTTGCTTTAGCTATTCTGTGCTCCACATGATTCAAAATCTTCAAATTAAGCTGCTACAGGGACTGAAGAATTCAATGTCACTGAATGCATGTTGGATGCAGTAGTATGGAAATAGCTTAGCGCTTCCTTATCTGAGAATACATCCTCTACGAGAATATATCTTCTACGGTAAGCAAAGGTAAAGATAGCAAAAGGCTCTGGCTTGTGGAAAACTAATTAGGAAGCATTCATGACCTTCACAACAAGCAACAATGAGCAATACAAAGAGATAGACCATCACAACCAAGATATCCATAGCCTACAACAATAATAAATGAGGTAGTATAAGTCAATCAATGGCAGTAGATGCAGATGGTAAGCGATGCCAGTAGATGAATACAATCAAGCGGTGACAGTACATGCAGATAGCCACAGTTTTGTCTTGACGAGTGGTCAAGCGGTGCTAGTGCATCAGGTTTTCTTTATGGGTGGTCAAGCAATGCTTGTGCATGCAGATTTTTGGTTCTACTCCGTTATTTTTCCTCATTCACATTAATGCCTTGACCTAATGCTACCATTATTACTATTTTCATCACAAGTTAGAGAAGCCACATGAATGTAGAAAAATCCATTCATCAATGCCTCTCAGCGCCAAGGCTGCTATGAGTGAAATGCTAAGAGCATGGACGGCATTGATCAAAAGTTATGAGTGGCTTTCCAAGACAAAGTTAGAACACGAATACCTAATAAGCATGGAATTAGGTTTGAGCCCTAAGTTTCACCAGCTCTAAACAGAAAATCCACTTTAGGAGTGTCTTGCTCTTCTACTTTGTTGCTAGGAACAACTTACATATCTGATTTTTCATTTCTCTTAACATAACAAGATGCCAACATTTTGCATATTACAATAATTGTGTGCAAAAGTATGGCATGTCAGCATAATTGGCTGCAAAAGCTTTGGAAACCTAGGAAAGGAAAGACATTTTCCATGTTAATTCTCTTGAAATTCTTTTCATATATCCAGGTTTTTGCAGATGGATATCTTAAAAACAAATTCAACAACAATAACATGGAAAATGTCTCGCCTTCTTGGGGTGTTGGGGTGCTTGGCAATTTTTCCTCTGATAGTGTAAAATAATTTTTCTATGATGAATTGGTACATTATGAGGAAAATTTTCTTTATAACTCCAGCTCAGGGATTCACCATATAAAACTTGGTACATTATGATTAAAAAATTTATGTAAACATAACCAGTTGTATAACTTCTAAGGTAATCCCCAGTGACTGTTATGTTGGGAAAAATTCAGATTGCATAACAAAACATAACAGAATGAACTACTGTCATTCAAAAATTTATTGAAATTTAGATGGGCATCAATCGAGGCCAGTTCAAAATGGGATTTGAACCGACATTCAAAAAGCAACAAAATCGGGTTCTTGCATACTTACTTGTTCCAGAGGAATTTTTTAGTTGGCACGGTAACTGGGCTCTTTGGCAGGAATTGATGGAACGAAATCGAGCGGTGGTCCTGATGGAACTGCTCCATTCTACACCTAATTCCTACCACGGATTTCCATTATGAATCCACTGGAAAGCGGTGCATCTTCTTCCCGGGATTTTTTTCCTGCATTTGAATCAAGAAATAAGAAATATTGGAACTGGATATAAACAAAATCTGCACTTCGGGGAAATCTGACTTGATTATAAATTTGTGATAATCGAATCCTGCTACCTCTTCATCCATGGTTTATGGATTGTTGTTAAGGGCAAATGGAGGCCGTCTTGACTCTAAATTTGGTGGAAGAAGCTCCAAGGCAGTCTTGGACCGTGGCGGTCGCCGAGGAGAATATAGAGGAAAATTTGACAGTAAGAGCACTCCAGGAATTGGTTGCAGTGTGCTCTTTCTTTGTATATCGTCTTCTCGCGCAGTGTGCTCTCTTTTGTATATTTTCTTCCCGCTCAGTGTGCCATATATTTTCTTCCCGCGCATTGTGCTCTTTCATGTGGACTGGAGTTGAGTGGGTGTACAAAGTTGTAATGAGAGTGTTTTTGAGAAGTTTAGTGTAAAAGCTAATGTTTCCTTGGTACATTGGTACTTGGGTTTAAATATTTATTTTATATTTTTAAATATACAATTTAATTTTTCATTCTAAAAATTTTTTTATATAAAAAAGATAAATATTTTTATATTTATAGTTGTGATGAATTAATAAGTTAAGATAATGGTAGGTATCTTGGATTTAAATATCTAATTTATATTTTTAAATATATAATTTAATTTTTTATTGTAAAAAAATTATATATAAAAAGATAAGTATTTCTAAATTTATAATTATGATGAATTAAAAGGTTAAAATAATAGTAGGTATCTTGAATTTAAATAGTTAGTTTATATTTTTAAATATATAATTTAATTTTTTATTGTAAAAAAAATTATATAAAAAAAATAAGTATTTCTAAATTTATAATTGTGATGAATTAATAAGTTAAAATAATGATAGTTTGAATTGTGATCTAATGTGGGTATGTATAGAACATTTCAAGAGAAAGTAATATTTATTTATAACTCTCTTGGTGTCATAAAGATGACAAATTCTTTCAACCCATAGTATTTTAGAAGTTGTCCAATGATTTATTAGTCTCTACAAAGGGAGGGCTCTAGTAATCAATTTGTATGTTGACAACTATTAGTTTAGTATTGAGTTGCAATGTTCAACTTTGAAAAATAAATATTTATTTTTCAATATTATTAGGAAAATTTTCAAACATTTGATTGGATGGTAATTTGGCCTTATTAAAGCCTTTAGAGAAGATAATGTTATGTGGATTCACTCACATATTTTATGCCATAATTTATGGATATGGTTGTAATATAACTATCGTGTTATTTTTAGATATTTTTGTAGTGATTTTTCAATCTTAAGCTTTGAAGTAAGTAAATAACATATTTACCATCATTTACTTCCCATCATTTAAGCAAGTCTATGAGTAAAAAATGGATAGGAATAAGATGTAACTAAACATATTTACTAAGACTTATCAATATTTGTGTAGGGGTAAAATTGTAAATGTGTAGACTTACTAACTAGTGGTTGCTACCCACCAAAATTTATGCAAGTCCATGTGTTTGAGGAGCATATAGAGTAGATGGAAACATTGGACCAAATGCACTATTTACAATGCCAAGTCCAGAAGAGACTGGTAGTGGTTTGGCTAGGCAAAAATGTCGATCAACTCACTCATGAGAAAGTAAAAAAGATGGACACTAGGTTGGCGCACTTTGCAGGGCATGTTCAATGTGACTTTTTTCCTCCACCGCCTCCAGGAACAGCCCCGGACAACCCTGCATCCATCACGTCGTACGACTAGTATGCTATCCAGTGTTCTTTATGTTTTATGTGTTTAGGTTCCTCTGGCCCAATCATTTATGGAGAATGTCCTTAGTCACTCTTTTGTATTTTTGTCAACTGGTGCAAATTTTGGTTAACAAACCTGGTCGGGGTGAGACCACTTGTTTTGTAAGATGCATTATGTACTTCTTTTTTCCTACATGAATAGAACATTGACTTAAAAAAAAACAAAGGTTCATACTTATTTACTAAATAGGTCTATAAATATATATTTTAGGTTTATATATTTAGTATTTATCTAATGCAAATATGACGATTTAATACTAGATTTAAATGAGCTCACACTTTTAACATAAATCAATGAAGTTTAAAAATTAAACTAATTTATGTCCAAATATTACACATAAATATAAATATTAATTTGGCTATCTAAATATTATCTTTACTAAAATTATAATGAAGGCATTAGTGTAAAGTAGATAGATGATACATGCAATTATGTTAATTGTAGATGAATCCATTTGTAGTGTTAAATTTTAGAGACAAAGGGGTATTCATAATTTTAACATTGTAAACTCAGAGACCCCTTTGTCTCTAAATTTCAACACTACAAATGGATTCAGAGACCCTTGTAGTGAAATGTAACATTTCGGCATCAAAATTGCAATTTTCTATTTATAGAGTGACACAACTAAAAATTACTCACATAAATGACTAATTCATATACTTGTTGTACTTGTTATTTGGTCATGTTTTTATTCTTGGACTATAATATTCATTTACATTAATCATTATTAATTTTTTCACTTATTATCTAGTCATATATTTTAATCCTAAACTAAATTAGTCATTTAAGTTAGTCACTTTTAGTTTAGTCACTTATTATCTTGTCATATATTTTATCCCTAAACTAAATTAGTCATTTAAGTTAGTCGCTTTTAGTTTAGTCACTTATTATCTAGTCGTATATTTTATTCCTAGACTAAATTAGTCATTTAAGTTAGCCATTTTTAGTTCGGTCACTTAAAATTTCTCAAATTTAGTAGTAATTCACTTAAAATAATTGCGGTGAATAACTTTTTTAGTCACCTAGTCATTAATTTCATCATTTTTTACTAGTGGAATGATCTTCATCGAACCAAAACTAGCCAGTAGTCCCTTCTTTGAAAGTCGATCTTCCTGAGTATTATTCTCACGGAATATATGATTAATGGATGGGAAGTTCATCCTTCGCCACAGTCTCTGTGTTCTTTCAATCCAGCCTTGAAGATTCGGAGATAACATAAGGAATCTGGCTAGAAAACCCTGACAGAAGCTTCAGACAAACTGAAAAAAATTGCTAGAAAAGTGCAGAAAAAAGTGCGGGTCGCAGGTTCTGCCCTGTTTTCAGTCCAAGTCATAGTTTTGGGGCAGAAAAATGCGCCATCTAGGCCAAGTCGCAGGTTTTGGGCCGATAAGTGCGACCTGCAGATACGGGTCTCTCGGCGGCAAATTTCAGAAAAATTTGTCATCTCAGCTGCAGCTGATGCCTGTCACCTGCGCAATAGGGCCAGAAATAGACCGAAGTTAAAAATTTTAATGTGTGAGCCTTTTTAGAGGTGAAAAACACCATAAAAATAGGAAAAATAAAAAACTGAAGAGAAACCCTAGGGTCTGAAATAGTTGGATATGCAAGAATATATAAAACGACAACGGTCGCAAAATAAAACCCGTGTGGAGTCGCCAATTGTTAGTATGAATCTTTTGTCGAAAAAAGACCACTTTAGCTACGCATAAAAAATAGCCCTTACATCAATTAGGGCTGCCAATATCTTCAAATTTGCAGTTAGTTGATCCAAATAAAGCTGCAAAAATCCATATCTATGCATAAAAAGACATTAAGCAGTAAAAATGAAATGTTTCTCCATGCATCCAATAGATAAGAACAATATTTTTGAAAGAATTTTTATATAAAAGGGGCACCTGAGAGGAAAACAAGAAAGGTGTTTCCAATTCTCCTCAATGGGATGGGTTCTTGAAAGTCCTCAGCATTTCAGATCTAAAATTTATCTCTCTTGTTGGTGTAGAAAACCTAGACAAACATAGAACTCAAAGGGAGCTCACAAAGAAAATGATGAAGAATATGACAATGATAATGGCTCAAAGTCAGGCCAAGAGTATAGATCCAGAGTGATCTAATATGCAAATGAAAGGTGACAAATGAATGAGAAAACCCTTCTATTTATAACAAAATATTAGGGTATTCTAGAACTTGGTCTATGAATAAAATATTATTAACCAAATTCTAGAATCACCTTCTAGGAATATTTTATTATATTTGTTGGAGGGAAAAGGGTTTTTGTCTTGGGTCAAATCCTTTATTTATAAATAATAAATAAATAAATAATTTATTTATTATTTTAAGGAAATGGTGGAAATATAATTAAATAAATAATTATTTATTTAATTATTTATGAATGATTTAGTCAAATTTAACTAGGAATATTATTTAAATAAGTATTAAATAACTTATTCGTAGGAAATAATCAAATAAATAAGGATTTATTTAATTGATTTCCTTGTTTTAGGTTAAATATGACCAGGAATAATAATTGAATTGATTTATAACTAATTATTCCTTGAGGAAATATAAACAAATATAGATTTGTTTATTATTTCCTTTTGGGGTTTCCTGTTTAGACAATAAACAACTTAATAAAGGTGTTTTACTAAGTTATTTCACATTGTGAAAGCAATTTTACTTGGGGTAAAATTGGTCTTACATGGTGTACTTGGGTCCATCTAATGACAATAGGTTAGATGACCAAAAAAATGGTGTAACATGACCTGTACAATTTTCTAACAATACAATTAATAGTTATCTTCCCTTTAACCCTAATCCAAACCAGTCCTTCCCTATAACTGACATGCAACAACTATTTATAGGGAATTACGAGTTGATTGATGGATCACTCATTTTGAATTAAATCATATTTAATTCACTGGACATATCACTAGCTCATATCTCAATGAGAACTATTTAAATTTATTTTAATACAATTAATTGAGTTAAATAATTACAATACACAAATAATTGTAACTAGACACCCTTAAATCATGGGATAAATCTACATGCATCATATTTCACACTCATCCTAGTGAATTCTAGAGCCATATAATTTTATTTTTCTCTTGGTTTTTTATGGAGAGAGTCAACTTTAGTTAACCATCATCTAGAGAGTGATGAAGTCAAATATGAGGAGGTTTAGTGATGTATATTTATTGCATCTTCCATCAATTATAAAATGATTGAAAACAAAGTAGAAGGTGTTAAAGATTGTGAGATTGAGAGATATAATATTCTAGAGGTTTGTAGAGTTAGTGAGTATATACGAGCTCTGATTTGGAGAATACTACAGAGGTTGATGGAGCTATAATAGATCTAAATGATTGATATATTAATTTTGCAAATTATGGCTGCCAGATTCTCTTGATATGGAGATGAGAATTGTTAGTGTAGCTTATCCAATTGTAGATTAGTGTTGATATTGTTGACATGATTGTGTTACAAGGGTTTTAGTTGGAGAATGTATTGTTATAACTTTACTATTCAGTTTTGTATGGATCAATGAGTTTTTCTATGGTTGAGTGTGTATGTTAGATTTTCTTTATGCGTTGTTGTAGTCTTTCCTTTTGTTGACTAGATTTTGGTTGAGATTGCATTGCCGAGATTATGTTGTAGAGACTGTATTTATTTTTTTGATATATTACCATATTATTTTACATGTACTGGCCTTGATGCAGAGTTTATATTCAGTTGTGTAGATTATATTCTATTAATGCACATAGATTATATTATGAATCTAGTTTGAAAATAGATGAAATGAGACTCGCAAGTATTTGATTATAGAGATCATGGATCTAGTATAAAATATTGTGATATATGGTTTGACAGAAAGATTGAAGGTTTGGGCCTTCAGTGTGGTGATTTTTAGCTTGCAAAGAAATTCATTGGTTTGTGTATTCAGGATGTAAAAACATCGTTAAGGTGGTGGCCTGATAACTTGGGAGTGCTAGACTCCGTACATTTGTGGCTAAATATTCTACTGGTGGCTAGGCGAGACTTATTGAGAGTGGGGAATTGAATAAATTTTTAGGTATAAAATGGCCCTTATAAAAAAATATTATAAAATAAAAGTGGAAATAATAAAGTAATATTAGATGGCATCATCAAAATCTAGAGGGAAAAAAAACTACTTTTTCAACTTGTATTTTCAAGTTCACGCCTTATGGTTTTACTCAAATTTCGAGGGGGAGCACTCATTGGGTGCATAAATTAATTCATCATCCAAGGAGTACCCATATTACATAATTTCGATGCACATTTCTACACGAGAAATGATAAGTAGATGAAAAACACGATTGCAATCACATTCTTCATGTATTTCTCATTTTGCATGGACCAAGATTCATTGAAATAAAGCAACATGGGTACTACTTCGATGAGGAATTACATTATGCACCCAATGAGTGATTCCACTCATAATTTGAGTAAAATTGTAGGTAGATAAGTTGAAAATTTGAAATGAAAATAAATAAATAAATAAATATAAATATATATATATATATATATATATATATATATATTATCATTTTACTTTTTTACTCCCAAAATGGTGAATCATCCCCCATGGTTGACATTATCATCTTGAACATTACTAGTTCGTATAAGGTTAATTTGGGTTGTACATTTTGTTTTGAGGCCTATTTTTTACCTCAAAATTTCTGTAATGCTTCCAACAACTGGTTTCTTACAAAGTGGAGGGAGTGGTGGCTTCCTAGAGAGGGCATCCTGCAATGTTCATATAGGTTGTGGCATGGACTAAGTGATGACTCACATGGTTTGTAAGTTTTGGCTTTCACACACATGGAGGCCAATTATCATATGTAAAAGAATATTTTATAAAAATACTAGAAGAAAGAAGTAAAAGAATCTGATGGTGTTTTTCTCTCTTCTTGTTTCCACCTTACATTAGTGTCTCTATGTATACATGCTATTGATTAATCTGTTACTAGTCATGGTTATATGAATTTTTAACTTCTCATATAGTTTACTTGATGTTTATTTTTTATGGATATATATTCTAATGTATTATGCTACTAACGAATAAATGAATTGAGGTTTGAGACAAGATAGGAAAAAATGGTATAAATTCATGATAAGTAACAATATATATTCACTCCTCTAAAATGGTATAAATTCATGATAAGTAACAATATTTATTCACTCCTCTGCCAACATTTTTCACGATTTCTAACAGAAAATAGTTAAGTAAATAAAAAACAATTAAAAGAATATTAATTCATTTTTCTATTCTAAATTTTCAAAAACAATTGCTTAGCACTACAATTTCCAATCAACTTTCATATTCTTGTTTTACAACAATGTTGTGACTCTTCAAATTTCATTTAGCATTATGAAGGATTTTTTTAACATCCTATTCGTGTGATTATTCGAATTCAATATGAAAAAATAATATCATAATTGTTTTGATTTTCTTAGAACTTTTTACGTTAAGTTGTGATGTTTTCTTGGCTACATAGGTTTGGGATTTTTTTCTTAACTATGGTTTACGAAACTAACCTTAATAACAATGGTTTTGGAAGATTCAATTATGTTTGTTATAATGTAGTGATATTTTTAGTAACATATGTATATAAAGATTATAATTTATTATATATAAGAAAAAAATACTTCGAACTAATTATTATATAAATATTTTTTTTTATAAATTATGATGAACTATTGAATAAATAATATGAAAATGTAACTAGTTAAGTGATTTGACATGAGGATATCGAACACAAACAATAAAATAATGTCATTATATAACAAGCAACATGGCGGCCTCATGGAAAATGACAAGAGGGATAGTCAATTTTGATAAATTGGAAAACACTAGAAATTAACCATAAATTATAGTAACTTTCTTAGTAAGTCATCAAAATCAAAATGGTCTTGACCTTGTTATCTTGCTAAAAGGACTTTTCTCTCAACATTTGAAGTTATTGTTGAAATTCCACTTGTAACAAATGGAATACTAGAAGGTCGAAATGAAATTGAAAGGAGGGGGAATTATCAATGGGGGAATTCCTCCCTTTTTTTCCCTTTCTTGTTGCATTTGATTCAACCATCATTGTTGTGACGATAAGAAAAGTTTAAAATGAAAGAAATAATGTCAAATAAATGAAAAAATTATATCTATTAGATTAAATATTTTTTCTTACAACATTAATATAGATTAACAATTAATATTAATTACAAGCATCTCTCCATCTTAACGTTAGATTTACCAAAAAAAAATTGGGAGTGTTGGAGTAATTCCCACCCTCGGGATCCCAGTTTCCGGTTTGGAATTTTACCAACACTTGAATTTTTTGGTGTAATGACAAACATCTTAATGGTGTTAGAGCGTGGATTTAGGTTTTATTTTCCTGAGCTACATTTGAGGGCGATGTTAATTCCCCTAACCTGCATTTGAGGGGGGGTGTTGGATTAATCATTGCACCTCTATGGAATCTTTAATTCCCACTGTGGGGATCCTAGTTACCGGTTTGGATGTTTACCAACACCTGTAGGTTTCGGCGTAACGAAATACTTAACATGGTATGAGACCCTTGGACCAGGTTCAATTCCATGATTTTTATTTAAGGTGGGGTGTTGGAGGATTTAACGCACCTCTATGAAATCTGTAATTCCCACCATGGGGATCATAGTTACAAATTTGGAATTTTATGATAGCGGGAAAACCCCGCTAGACCTACATCTTCACTCCTAGATGCATAAAATTCATTTTCATTAAAAACCAAACTGGTCTTCAATTTTTACGATCTGGGCAAACTTATATATGTATATGCGAAAGCTTCTATCTTTTCTGATGGTTATAAAACCATGACTATTAAACTCAAATAATCCAGCCCAGATTTAAATATATCTTGCGGAAGCTTATTACTTAATCAATGAGTATAGAACCATCGAAATACTCCATATTATGATTTTTACAACAATTATTCAGATTTTAAATAAAACCCAAATACAAGCTCCCCTTTACTTTATAAGACTTAGATCCACTCATATCCTTTAATTTGCAATGGAATCCCAAAACCCATATTAACATATGTTCCATTCATGTGAATACTCAATATTTGACTTTTGCCTTTATAAACTTCATTCAAATCCCAATACAATAATGAATCATAGCTTTATCATCAAACATATATGTCCATGGCTTTCCATTCACATTCCACAAATCAAAGGTTCGAACTTTGAGTATTCACATGAATGGAACATATGTTAATATGGGTTTTGGGATTCCATTGCAAATTAAATGATATGTGTGGAGCGAAGTATTATAAGGTAAAGGGGATTTTGTATTTGGGTTTTATTTAAAATTCGAATAATTGATGTAAAAATCATAGTATGGAGTATTTCAATGGTTCTATAATCATTAATTAAGTAATAAGCTTCTGCAATAGATATATAAATCTGGGCTAGACTATTTGAGTTTAATAGTCATGGTTTTATAACCATCAGAAAAGATAGAAGCTTCCGCATATACATATATAAGTTTGCCCAAATCATAAAAATTGAAGACCAGTTTGGTTTTTAATGAAAATGCATTTTATGCATCTGGGAGTGAAGATGTGGGTTTAGCGGGGTTTTCCCGCTATCAAGTGGTATCAGAGCGGGATAGCTCTGTTGAGAAATTGAAGATTTTCTTTTTGTTTAATCTGAATGTGTGATGAAGAATGAAGGAAGATCAGATTTTTAAATCTGATATGAAGCAAAGTACATAGAGTTGCAGTGAACAGATATTTGTAGAAATGAATGGAGGACAAGATCTTGCAAAGATCTTGCAGGTAAAATAATTTTAAATTTGTTTTGAAATTTATGATTGAGATTTATGGTTGCAGATAAGATGATGATGGCAGTGAACCTGATATTCAACTAAAGGTTGGATAGGGAGAACAATTGCAGTGTTCTCAAGAGAAGGCCAGTTGAAGAGATAGCCTAGACAGAGCAGAAGAAAGTGCTCAAGAGGTTCCAGACATGGTGAACCAATACTTGCCAAAATGCCAAGTCCAGTGAGTGGATTGGTGAGGTAAGTGGTAGCAAGAGAGCTTGCTATTGCAGACGCTAGTGCAACTCATGGTGAGTGAGAAACTCATGGAGAAGATGATCATAGAAGATCAGAGAAGAGGTTTAGAAGAATTCCACAAAGGTAAGATGACTGATAAGGTCAGAAAAAGAGAAATTACAGTAATGAAAGTACAATTGTAGGTAGTACAAGAATGGCTACAAGAGGAGGAAAACCATAAAGGAGGATGGATTCTTTCCACTGAAGGGAAAGTGAGTAATTTGGAAACCATTGCAGATGAGGTTGAGGCAAAGGGAGATTTCCTTATTGAAAGAGGAACTTATAGTTCTTGAGCCAGAGATAGAATTTGAAGATTCCATATGCAAATGTGTTCAAAAGGAAGTGTTGGAGGAAGTAGTCAAGACTGAAAAGTTTTGTAGTTTAAAAACTAATGAGTTGTGTGTGTTTGCAGGTACATCAGAGGGAGATGAAAAATATGTAAATTTTGTTAAAGAGAAGGAGAGAGAATTGAATCTGAAATCTATTCAGATCAATGCTGAGATAGTAAGATCTCAAAAGGAAGGCATGAAGACAAAAGAGTCTAATGAGAATATTCAGCAGAATATTGGAGCAAGAGATGAACGACCATCTGATGATGGATCAAAAGTCACCCGCATCTGGGCGATCCTTGTGCACCAGCATAGTGCAATTTTGTAGCATTTCACTTTCATGGATAATATTGAGGGGGCCATGAATGAGTGTGTTGTAGCTCCTAGAGAAAGCCCTGAGTTGTTAAGGACCAGTGCCTAGGACATCTTAAACAATATAGAATAAAAAATACATTACAGACTTATTATCAGCTTCGGACTCTCTCTACCTTATCGACTTATGTGAAACTTCATCATATGGGTGGGACCAAAAAACCTTCAGATTGTAGCAAGCTATAAAGACTGTGTAAAGACGAGAAATGAATCTTCAACACATTTATACTCAAGACAACTTAGAGACAGCTTTCATCGTAGAGGGCCAGGTTCTCAACAACATATAGATACTTTAGACAAAAGATATTTGAAGCGCAGAAAATAATAGGAGAGTATTAACTACCAATGAAATGGCATCTAGAAAACCAGATTCAACATGATATGGGATTAGGAGCTAAGAATCCATACATGTCAATCGGTCTAGTAAGAGTAACATTTCACAATACTTAATACAGAGGAAATATGAATGATATGTAAAGCGAAATGCCATATCGTGTATGAGCCATATTTAAAGCAACAAGTACCAATAAAACATGAGTATCAAACAACGATAAATTCATATTCTAGCTAGCAAGTTCCTCTCATTCCAAGACACGATAAAAGGAAATCGAAACAGTGGAGATAACAATGACACAATATCACAAAGAAAGAATTACAAACTATACAACATCAAGACTGGAATCCTCATACATAATTAGATCTTCTCTTCGCTGAAACCCCACGGGCTCTGTGTATTTGCATTGATCATTCACAACAAGTATACAAAAACTTATACACTGTAATTCTCTTCCGGAAATCTGGAACCTCTTTTTCTCATTGGGTTTACCTTATATAGGCTTCTTTCCATCTCAGCGAGAAGATATTTTTTGGAAAAATATCTTCTTCGCATAAACAAAATTTGTTAAATGTCATTGTCAAAACAGAAAAATTCATGATGAGGAATCAAGCCTCCCATCATGTGTAATCAGGCCCTCAGCCGTTTTTTAAAAACAGAAAATTAAACAACAGTTTGGTGAACGAAGTAAAATGCAGGAGTGGGGAAAACAACCCACTCTAAACTTAAAAGAAACTAACTGAGTAAAAAGTAAAATAGGCCATTAAGGCTGAATCATGAGTTGAAAAAGAATCACAGGTGCGGCTGAGTGGAGGCAGTTGCTGATTCTGGTAGGGGCACGTTTACAGATGAACTGGCATACTGGCTTGTAAACTACGTGCACCTTTGCTGACTGTCCGCAATTGGCTCGGGCATTGCTGAGAACCCCTCTACTTTGACAAAGGCCTCAGTGAGGGCATGGAAACTTGCCCCAGTAGGAAGCTTGTGTTTAACCAAGTGGAGGAGGTTGAACTCTTTTCGCAGGGATGAAACAATCATGTCGGCTTTGAGCTGAGCTGCTTTACCCGTCTGAAGGTCTGTTTGGTCTCTTTCTTCTTGCAAGTGTGCTGTGTATTGGGCCAACGGCAAGAGCACGGCAGGGGTGGTTGGGTCCCAGCAGGAAGGGAGTCCAGCTTTCATGATCTCACCCCATACCTCATCGAATCGTTCAACGTTGGCGACCACCTGTTGGAGAGCTCTTGAAGCTGTGACCCGGGCCATCTCTTTGTTGATAATTTTGCGACACTCAATAGCTTCCGTGAATTAGCTAGGAATACCATGCTGCTCCATGTCATCTGATCCCAGCTCGTTGAGGAATGAAATGTACTCTTTGGCATGTTGGGCCCTGTTAGACATATCAAGGTCTACCTCCTGCAGTTTCCTACTGAGATAGGGTATAGCAGACTTATGCTCCTCCATGGTCCTTAAGAAGCCCCATTGCTCAGTCACAGCTGAGATTATATCAGACCAGATTATACTCCTAGCCTCAAGAAGGGTGAGATTTCCCTTTGCATGGATTTTCATGTCGGCAATAGTTTTCTGTTGATCTGCCGTCATTTTCTTTTCCTACTCTATTTCTCTCTGCAACCCTTCGACTATTCTGGTGTTCTCGGCCAGAGAGTTTTCCAGGTTCGCGATCCTTTGCCTTGCTGTAGACGCTTGCTTTTCCAATATCTCAATCTCAACTCTTGCTGCGGAAAATTGCTCAGACAACGAGCTAGTTCCACTTGACACCACAGTTGGCTGGCAGCTGTGTGAGTCCCATCTAGCTTGTAGCTCTGTTGCTTTATTCTGTAACACGTTGATTGTTTCAGCCATATTTTCTTTCTCCTCCCTTTCTTTTGATAGCTTGGCGGACAGTTCTGCTTTCTCTTACTCCACCTGTACCAGTTCAGCCATCTAGACATGGCAGGCGGATAGTATACGGGCTTGACTTTTTGCTCATGCGACTTCCTTCTGCAGCTGTTCAATCAAAATCGTCTGCTTGTTTGTTTCCCGTGTATCTTTCCCTTTGATCAGGTCTTGGTAGTAACGCACCTGATTTGCTCTGGCGCGGCAGCTAACTTGTTCGGCTGCCAGGGTAGCCCTCAACTGGTCGTGTTTCTGCTCTAATTTCTTCAGCGCGAGGGTGACCTGCATCACTTTATCTTTCATCGTATCGCATACCATCTGGAACAGGTCACACATATCATTGGCTGGTACCTTCTTTATGTCGATAGAAAACTCAAGCACCCGATAGCTAGGGACATCAGAATTAGGATCCAGGATAGCTTCTGCCATAGACAATACCAGGCTTTCGGTGTCCGCGTTGATGGACGCGGAGATTCTGGTATGATACTTCTCAACATATCCCCCCAGCTCAGCTTTGTACTTGTCGCGGATCGCTCTATTCGCCTGATCCCTTTCGATTGCCCTGGGCGAGGTATGCTCTATGATAGTCTGCGTAACCTCTGTGAAATCAGAAGAACTGGTGCTGTCTCTTAACACTGTTATCCCGGCCTTGCCTTTGTCCAATTTCCCGTACACAGTGAAGGGTTCCAGCAGTTTCTCCTCGCCTATGACTCTGCCTCGCCGGAGGTTGTTCTTTGTCTTTTGGGAGGGGGCGCTGCTCCTGAGGTACCTACTTCTTCTCCGCCTGTGCCTCTATTGACATTCTCTTCCTCCCCTGTAGCAGATGAATCTGTCTCCAGCTACGAAAACAAGGGCCAATTTTCAAGATTAGCCCTCCATTCCATAAATGGCCTCGAATCATGCATGTAGGGTGCAGACCTGTTCCTTTTTCTTTTGTTCGAGATAATTTCTCGAGGGTCATAAGCGCAGCTTTTCCCCAGCCTTAGGTCCAGACCTTGCAGCATTTTCTCAACGATCGGGAGGGCATGTCTTGATTTTACCATGAAGGGGCCGATTTCAATGGGAAGCCTTAGGATGTAGCCCTTCTTGGCAGGAACAAAATGGAGTTGGTCGGCCTTGAGGGCTTGCCGGATGTATTCGAGTGCATAAACTCGTCGGACAGGAATCACTGGCAGCCATTAGGGGGAAACTTCGGCTCCATAGACCTGAATATCGGTGTAGTCCTCGAATAGAAACCAATCTCCATTACTCTGGGATTTTCCGGCTTGCAGCCAGCTTTTCATTTCTGGAAAGACCCTAGGGGAAGGCAAGTCATGAATAATGGTATAGGCAATAGACATGAAACTATTCACAAAAATAGAGTAACCCTCCCCCTTAGGTAATTGACGCACAAAGAAATTCCAGTCGAAAACTGGTCGGGGTTGGGAATTCTCAAGATAAACTCTGTCTAGCCCCAAACCCTCGAATTTATCGGCGTGCTGGTACAAAAAGAGATAGAAAACCAATGAGCAGAAACATAACTGACGGGTTTGTGGAAGCTCCTGGAATTGGGTTTGAATGGCTGTGGAGAGGAAACCAGGAATATCTAAAACTACCCCCTTTTGGGACATGAGCCATAAGAAATGAACGCACACTGTGGAAATGTCTTCCGGACTCCCCACCCGCAAAATACCAGCAATCAGAGAGAGAATGGGCCGAACCTCTTCAAGGAACAGACTTAATGGGAACGGCTCTATGGCGAGAAGAGAAGCAACCTGGTCGACGGTTATAGAGGAAATGAAGGCTCGTCGGGCCTCCTGTGGCTGTTTGATGAACTGGGCTACCAAGGCTACGTCCTTGAAACTGACATCTGTGGCGCCGGTAGGGAATCGGACGGCTTGTTTGATAACATCGAGAGAAAGGGAAAAAACCCTGTTCCCCTAAGGAGAAGTGAAGGTGCCCCGATGCTCGTCAAAAACATCTCTGAGCCAGGTGATGAAATCGACCACATAATGAACTTGAGGGGAAATTTGATGGTATAGGCCAGACACGATTTCCCGGTAATGGTCTGTGTTCTTAATATGGCGACTGAAAAGCAAGGGTTTGATGCTGCGGATGTCAAATGGGTATTTGGGGTCACAGATACCAGCCTGCAAGTCAAGGAGAGGGTCGAAACCGGGGGGATTCCTAGATTCACGGACCTGGGGGGTCTCTGGTTCATTATTTTTTGGCATTCCCCTTTCCATGGACGACATTCAAGAATTTGAAAAAGAGAAAGGAAAACAGAGGGAGAATGAATGAAGGAATACCTGAACGGAAGGTAAGTCTCCTCAAGAAAGCGACGCAGGGAACTCTGACAATGATTGGGGTAGACCAGGTGCTCTTTCCTACTTGGTATATGCCGTAGATGGGAACCTGTGACCTTTTACTGGAGTGAAATACGGAGGGAATGTTATCTCTGGACTGGGTAATTTGAGGTAAAAAGGCGAATGGATAAAATGAATGAAGGCAAGTGTCCTAAGGACACTGACAGTGAGGCACGCGGCGCAAGAGGATTGGGAGTGTCAAGGTGCAGGTGGGCGCCTCGTGCCGGGTTTAAGGCTGGTATGAGTCTCAGTACCAGCTGACCTAATGGACTTTACCTTACCTTTTTATCGTATGTGCTGTATTACTCCTGAAACATATGAGCTCTTATGCCGATTAAATACATAACCTACCCACCGTGAGGGTCCACCTTTCGTTCTGCCACGTCACCACACCATGCGGCATGCTCCTGCCACCTCCTTCTAACATTGAGTCCCCACCACGCCATGCGTTCACAATTCCGAGGGGGTACGGGTCTCTTCCTTCCCTCGCTGCGCGACCCCCTCAGAATTTCCCTCGTGCATCTTCACGTGGCGGCATTTTCTTTCAATGCATGGGTTTTTCATTTAGTGCCGCGTTCCATGGCCTTTCATATCTCCGGTTAGATTTAGAGCTTTACGCTCCATCCTTTTGTGTTAATTCCCCATTGGCTTTAATGCACGTGGATTTCATTGCTTTGTCTCCTTTTGACCCACCTTTGGAATATTTCGCCCTTTGATACAAAGTTTAATACATGGCTTGTCCATTTTTAAATACACCCATGACTAATGTTAAAGATTGGACAACATTGGCTCCACCTGGGGACGACACGTTTGTCCCCGAACGTGTCGAGAACTACGCAGACCGCCTGTTCATCTTCTTTGAATGCCACTTCTCCAGCACTTGTAGCTTCTCCCTGGACAAATCATTGTGACTCATGCATTACTCAATTTAAAAATGAAAACAACAGCTAATGTACAATATAATACAATCAGGCTTCTTCAGCCTGCTTCAGAACTGAAAATACGGCTTGAGGAAATGTCCATTCACAGGGGCATCGAGCAGATCTCCCTGCAAATTCTCCAGCTTAAAAGTATTATTTCCTCCTTGTTCTGTAATCTTGAAGTGACCGAACCAAAGGGGATCGAATTACCATGCTTACCTTTATCGGCCCTTCTCAAATCCCACCTGAGAACTAGATCTCCTACCTGTAGCTTTCTTTCCTTGGTATGCTAGTCAAACAGCTCCTTCATTTTCTCCTGGTATTCCACAAGTCGTTGGTTCACCTGACCATGTGTTTCCTCGAGTTCCACCAGCTGGTTGATTCTTCTGGTCATACCATCAGGTTCCTCCTGAGTCTCTTGCATGAAACAGGCAACAGGTAAAGCTAATTGTATAGGAAACACAGCTTCTCGCCCATATACTAACTCATAGGGAGATTTTCCAGTTGCCCTTTTACTGGTTATCCCGTTTTCCCACAGAGCAAACTTCAGTTGGGAATCCCAGTTCCTCTGGTTTTCATTTATTGTCTTCTTTAGAGCTCTGACCAGCGTTTTATTTGATGATTCCGCCAGACCATTTTTCCTGTGGATAGTAAGCTGTGGAGTGACCCAAAGTGATGTTATATTGCTGACAAAAATTCACGAATTTTGCAGATCTGAAAGCTTGGGCATTGTCAGTTACTATTCTAGCAGGACATCCAAATCTGGATATGATGTTCTCCTCCATGAATTTGATTATCATTGTATCTGTAGCATTTCGTGTGGGTACGGCTTCCACCCATTTTGTGAAATAATCCGTGGCAGTCAGGATCCATTTGTGTTGTCCACTTGAGGGCGGGTGAATCTCACCTATGAATTCAATTCCCCACTGTTTGAAGGGTTCATCAACATGTACAGGAATCAGGGGTAGAGCTGCTAACTTTTGTTTTTCAGCGAATTTCTGGCATTTGTCACATGCTCTGACCCAAGCAAAGACGTCTCCAAACAATTTAGGCCAGTAAAAACCAGCCTTCAGAACTTTCTGAGCTGTGCTCCTCTAGCTGTAATGTCCTCCACAGATTCCCTCATGGAATTCGGTTATTATGTTCCTCACTTCGTCTTCTGTGAGGCACAATAACAATATGCCCGAAAGATCTCTCCAATAAAGCTAAGCATTGATAACTACATACTTTTGCGATTTCAGCCTTAATGCCCTATATTTTGATTTATCATATCTGGGTGGACAACTGAGTGTTAGGAGGTACTCTGCTATTCCCTTGTACCAAGGACTAGTAAGATACTTCATCCGTATTTTCTGAGTGGCCATTTCCATTGCTTGCTGCCCTATCTGCTCCTCAGAATCCTTATTTGCAATCATAGATAAATTAATGCCCAAAGCTTGATGTTTTGATTGTGACAAAAAATTTTCTAGCCCCTGCCCTTTAATCAACTTAGTGGGTCTGATGTCCAGATCATATTCTTGTATCTTTGCAATCCACCTGCCCCTTTTTCCTTCACTGTCACCCTGAACGAGGATATCTTTAACCGCTGTGGTGGGTACAAATGCAGTGATGTGAGACTGCAGAATATACATGCAGAATGCTTTGAGGGACTTTACCAGGGCATAGGCCTGCTTCTCCAGTATGTTTTATTTCAACTATGTGTCATGAAGCACCTGGCTAAAGAAAGCAATGGGTTGCTCATACCCATCCTTGTTTTTTTGTAAGAGAACTCTAGCTACCGTGTGAGGTGATGCAAAAGAGAAAATCATAAATGGTTCAGTGAAATTTGGCTTTTCCAGCACAGGAGCTTCAGAAAATGCATTCTTTATCCTGGCAAAGGCCTGCCTTGATTCTGGTGACCATTTCACCTCATTATCATTTTTTAACATATCTGTTATATGCCTAACTATCTCAGCATAGTTAGGGATAAACCTTCTCAGGAAGTTGATATGCCCTAAGAACACCTGGACTTCTTTCTTATTCCTGGGGAGAGACATGCCATTTATAGCTTCCACTCTTTTAGGATCGATCTTGACCCCATCTTTAGTTACAATGTGTCCTAGGATCTTACCCTCTTCTAATGCAAACAAAGATTTCTGAGGATTTAGGGAAAGTCCATACCTTCTGCATTTCTCAAAAGTTCTCTGCAAATGTTGAATGTGCTCAGCGTCATCTTTTGAAAATATTGTTATATCATCTAGGTACACCACCAGAAACTTGTCTTGATCCCCAACGAAATTTATGTCCATAGCCCTATGAAATGTGGCTCCTGCGTTGATCAGCCCAAAAGGCATCCTAGCGTATGTAAATGTACCCCAAGGTGTGGTGAAGGCAGTATTTTTCTGGTCTTCTGGGAGTACAGCCACCTGGTTATAACCCGAAAAACCATCCATCATAGACATCCTAGAGGCCCCCACCACTTTCTGCAGAATGTGGTCCATCTTTGGTAATGGGTAATTATCTTTCAGGGAGGCTCTATTCAAGTTTCTAAAATCCACGCACAGCCTTATCTCTCCATTTTTCTTCTGAACAGGGACTAAATTTGCCACCCATTCAGAGTATTTCAATGGCACAATTATCTTAGCCTTTAACAACTTCTTGATTTCCCTCTCAATGGAGGGGAGTAACAGAGGATTAATTTGTCCGAGCTTCTGCTTATGGGGCCTTGCATCTGCCTTCAGGGGAATCTCATGCTGTAGAATGCTGATATAAAATGTCTTCAGGTCCTGATAGGACCATGCAAATACATCCCTATACGACTGAAACAATTGCAGATATTTCAATTTGTAGTCATCCGAGACCTTTCTGGATAATTTTTCAATTTTGGGTTCAGCCTTAGTACCCAGATTTAGGTCCTCTACCTGATTTTCGTCTGTCATCTTGCTGGGTTGCCTGGGGACGTCATTTTTGTCAAAAATTCTTTCCAAGGGCACCAGGCCTCTAGGGATGACATTTCCCTTCAGCTGTAACACTTTTCTCCCGGCCATTTTTTCTTCCCACTCGTTTTCTAGTTAGTTCTCAGCCTCATCTTCCTCACAACAGTCGATTTCCATATTAGAGAACTCCCCCACTGTCTCTAGAAATATATTCACTTGTTCATCATCCTCAAACACTTGCCAGTGTTTGACATTGTCTGGAATCGAAGGTCTGTACCTTACTTCTATCTCATACCTCAGGAGAGGATTTTGAGGTGGACGGAAGGTGCTAGCAGCTACTGCAAGTGAATCTTCCATCTTGTTCTGCTCCTGGGGCATGAACTGAATATTAAAAGATGAGAAAAAGTTCTCCACCATGTCCCATACTTCATTCGTGTAGGCCCTTAAACGAGGGTGTTTTTCTTGACATTGGTTTCTAATCTGCCGGACCACCAATTTTGAATCACCCAGGACTTTCAGGGCTTGTATATTCATCTTCCTGGCTGCCTGTAGCCCTAGCAAAAGTGCTTCATACTTAGCCACGTTATTTGTGGCTTCATACTCTAATTTGAAGGACAGTGGGACCCATTTTCCTGTAGTGGAAATCAACAAAACTCCAGCTCCATTACCTTCCTTTGAATTTGCCCCGTCGAAATGTAGAGTCCATACCCCTATTTCAAAACCACCTGGGGATTGCTGAGTCCTTATCTGACATAAGGGGGGTTCTTGGGCATAACTGTAATATTCTTCTAACATCAAGCATGAAAAGTATTTATCCTTACTATAGACCGGTGAATTTTCTGAACTGTCAGCTTTGGTAACTGTTTTTACAAATCTGGTCTCTCTGTATAGTCTCCTCTCCTGCCCGCCAAAGATTGGAATGGTGGCATAAGTTAGATCCATCTTGATTGACCCACCAATTTTTGTTCCCCAAGACCTTGATAGTAACATGCCAAAACAGGCTGGGATGTCCGCCACCACAATGTCCATTACTACACTTTTAGCTGGGATTTGGGCCAGGTTGACTACCAGGTCCTTAATCATGCCTAAGCACTTAAATCTTTTAGAGTCAAATGAGTACAGTTCCTGATATGGACGAGTGATCTGGAGTCCTAATTGTTCCATGACAGACAGAGGCATAAGATTATGGGAGGCTCCTGAATCTAGCATGCAGTTGTGGAGTAATAGGTCATGGATCACCAAAGACACGTAGAAAAGAGGTGTAGTGGGGACTAACTCCTCAACATGTGGGCCAAACACTACCATAGGTCTTTCTTCTTGTAAGTTAAGACTGTCAGGGATATATATTACTTCTGGGGGAAGCATGAAGGAGGTGACCTGGGACTGATATGCGGGTTGCTTCAACAATTTAGTCAGGGGGACTGGGATTTTAACTTTCTCTAGTTCTTTTTGTAGACTGAAAGCTGAAGATGGCTTATCTATCGACACTTCTTTAGATTCTTTTTCCTTAGAGTCTGTGTTCTGTGGGAGAGGCTTGACTTCTTTTATCACTGGCTTGGCGTCTTTCATAACTAGCTTGACACTAGGAGGGGTAGTTTCTTGTGAAGATGAAGAAGCTTGAGTATCAAAATGCAAAGGTTGGCTAAGAGGTTTCTTACCTTTCTCAGGGACTTTCCGATCAGTTTCCTCTGGAGCAGGTGCTGACTTATGGGGTGTATCCTCCTCTTCATCTTGATTGCGGGTTCTCTTTCTAGAGGACCTGAGGTCGTACTTTCTATTGAATTGAGCTTGCATGAAGTCAACGAACTGCTTACAGTAATCATCAATCTCGGGCTCTTCAGCATCCTCGTTGGCCTTCTGTTCAGAGTGAGCTTGGACTTCGCCTTCCTCACTTTCATGTATAGGACATTTTATGTCATCACTGTCTGAGAAAACAAGGCATGCCTCCTCTTGTTCATAGGTAGGATCTTCAGGAGAAGCCTCTACTTTCCCCTCCAAGTATAGAGGATGTGGTATCTGGCCTTGTTGCTCCTGCTGTCCCCTCTGCAGTATCTGCAAGGGTGGTTTCCTGTGTTGAGGATTGAATCCCCTGTTTGGAGCATTCTGGAAATTCTTTGAGGGCGAATTCTTAGTCTCCATCTCAAGCTTGACCAACTTGCTTGAGAGGTTCTTGATCATTCTATTCATTTCCTCAATCTTATCATTGGCCGAATCTCTGTCTTGTCCTGAGGTGGATACTTCCTCTTTTCCCCTCCTTCTAACATCTTGTTCTTGTTTCCCTTTGGATTTTCCAGTCGAGACAAAATTTGCTTCTATCTCTAGTGCATCTGTCTGTGCATCATCCAGAGTGGCTGGTTTTCTCTCTCTCAATGAGAAACCGAATTCAGAATCAAATGCTGCCACAAAAACGACCTTGGCAGCGGTCTGGTGAGGCTTCATCTCGGCGGGGAGGCTCAGGTAAAATTTGTTAAATCTTCTAATAAACTCTGACACTCCTTCATTGTGTTTCTTTTTCAGAGTGTTGAATTCGGTAAGGACATTACCGTGATCTTTCTTTGAATCTCCCAATTTTTTGATGAATGCATCCTCCATTGCCTCCCACGTGTTGATAGAATGGGCTCCAAGTGTCTTGAACCATTTCCTAGATTCCCCATCTAAGGATTGCACGAACATCCTTAGGACCACATCCAGATGTTCCACATTGAAATTCTCTGCGAAAGAACAAAAGACTTCGATATGTTTCTGGGCTTCAATCTCATTCTCGCCATTGAATCCGGGAAGAATCTTCAAGTAGTCTTGTGGCAAGTCATTTAGTACTGCAGGTAGCTCCAAAGGAGCATATCTGTTTTGCAGGAAACTAGGGACATTAGCCATTGGAGGAGGAGGTAATGCAAGAATCTGAGTTGTAAGAGGAGGAGGAGAAGGTGGAAGTGACGTATGGATAATGATGGGGATGTAGTGAACAGTGGCTTGAGGGGTTGACGAGAATGTCGGGCTGTGAACAGCAGCTACTTCAGTAACTTCCTTAATCTCCTCAACTTCAGGGGTAGGGTGGAAAGTGTAATGCGGAGTATAGCTAGACTTGGCTTCGTCTTTGATATGGGTGCCTCCCCGAGGTGAGCTCTCTGAATAGTAACCAGTATCTCTTATGATAGGGTTAGGGCCTTATATTTGGGATATTTGAGAGGAAGAGGACGAAAGATATGGAAAGTTTTCTAGGGAGAATTCAGGAATCTCGGTATGAACTGACTGCCTTTCCCTCCAGCCTCTTCTATGTAGGATTCTTTCTGGGTCAGACACATAGGGTGTCCTTGACTGAGATGTATCTAACCTTAGGTGTGGCTTACAGGGAGCTAGGACTGCAAACAGGTTTAACTATAAAATGATTGTGGAGTCGCCAAGGTGAGGGGTGCACAACTCTCAACTCTTTGTGCTCACCTAACTGAAGAGTGAATGGATTTTGTCGAGGCCCAGGGATCTTAAATTTCTTCAACTTCGTCCCCGGAAACGGCGCCAAAAAGATGTTGTAGCTCCTAGAGACAACCCTGAGTTGTTAAGGACCAGTGCCTAGGAAATCTTAATCAGTAGAGAATAAAAAATACATTTCAGACTTATTATCAGCTTCGGACTCTCTCTACCTTATCGACTTATGTGAAACTTCATCATATGGGTGGGACAAAACAACCTTTGGATTGTAGCAAGCTATAAAGACTGTGTAAAGACGAGAAATGAATCTTCAACAAATTTATACTCCAGACAACTTAGAGACAACTTTCATCGTAGAGGGCCAGGTTCTCAACAACATATAGATACTTTAGACAAAATATATTTGAAGCGCAGAAAATAATAGGAGAGTATTAGCTACCAATGAAATGGCGCCTAGAAAACCAAATTCAACATGATATGGGCTTAGGAGCTAAGAATCCATACATGTCAATCGGTCTAGTAAGAGTAACATTTCACAATACTTAATACAGAGGAAATATGAATGATATGTAAAGTGAAACGACATATCGTGTATGAGCCATATTTAAAGCAACAAGTACCAGTAAAACATGAGTATCAAACAACGATAAATTCATATTCTAGTTGGCAAGTTCCTCGCATTCCAAGAGACGATAAAAGGAAATCGAAACAGTGGAGATAACAATGACACAATATCACAAATAAAGAATTACAAACTATACAGCATCAAGATTGGAATCCTCATACATAATTAGAGCTTCTCTTCGCTGAAACCCCACGAGCCTTGTGTATTTGCATTGATCATTCACAACAAGTATACAAAAACTTATACACAACAATTCTCTTTCGGAAATCTGGAACCTCTTTTTCTCATTGGGTTTACCTTATATAGGCTTCTTTCCATCTCAGCGAGAAGATATTTTTTGGAAAAATATCTTCTTTGCATAAAAAAATTTTGTTAAATGTCATTGTCAAAACAGAAAAATTCATGATGAGGAATCAAGCCTCCCATCATGTGTAATCAGGCCCTCGGCCGTTTTTTAAAAACAAAAAATTAAACAACAGTTTGGTGAACGAAGTAAAATGCAGGAGTGGGGAAAAAAACCCACTCTAAACTTAAAAGAAACTAACTAAGTAAAAATTAAAATAGGCCGTTAAGTCCAAATCATGAGTTGACAAAGAATCACAGGTGCGGTTGACTGGAGGTAGTTGTTGATTCTGGCGGGGGCACGTTTGCAGATGAACTGGCATACTGGCTTTTAAACTGCGTGCACCTTTACTGACTGTCCACAGCTGGCTCAGGCATTGCTAAGAACCCCTCTACTTCGACAAAGGCCTCAGTGAGGGCGTGGAAACCTGCCCCAGTAGGAAGATTGTGTTTAACCAAATGGAGGAGGTTGAACTCTTTTCGCAGGGATGAAACAATCGTGTCGGCTTTGAGCTGAGCTGCTTTACCCATATGAAGGTCTGTTCGGTCTCTTTATTCTTGCAAGCGTGTTGTGTATTGGGCCAACGGCAAGAGCACGGCAGGGGTGGTCGGGTCCCAGCAGGAAGGGAGTTCAGCTATCATGATCTCACCCCATAACTCATCGAATCTTTCAACGTTGGCGACCACCTGTTGGAGAGCTCTTGAAGCTGTGACCTGGGCCATCTCTTTGTTGATAATTTTGCGACACTCAATAGCTTCCGTGAATCGGCTAGGAATACCATGCTGTTCCATGTCATCTGATCCCAGCTCGTTGAGGAACGAAATGTACTCTTTGGCATGTTGGGCCCTGTTAGACAGATCAAGGTCTGCCTCTTGCAGTTTCCTACTAAGATAGGGTATAGCAGACTTATGCTCCTCCATGGTCCTTAAGAAGCCCCATTTCTTAGTCATAGCTGAGATTATATCAGACCAGATTATACTCCTAGCCTCAAGAAGGGTGAGATTTCCCTTTGCACGGCTTTTCATGTCGGCAATAGTTTTCTGTTGATCTGCCGTCGTTTTCTTTTCCTGCTCTATTTCTCTCTGCAACCCTTTGACTATTCTGGTTTTCTCGGCCAGAGAGTTTTCCAGGTTCGCGATCCTTTGCCTTGCTGTAGATTCTTGCTTTTCCAATATCTCAATCTCAGCTCTTGCTGCGGACAATTGCTCAGACAACGAGCTAGTTCCACTTGACACCACAGTTGGCTGGCAGCTGTGTGAGTCCCATCTAGCTTATAGCTCTTTTGCTTTATTCTCTAACACGTTGATTGTTTCAGCCATCTTTTCTTTCTCCTCCCTTTCTTTTGATAGCTCGGCGGACAGTTCTACTTTCTCTTGCTCCACCTGTACCAGTTCAGCCTTCTGGACATGGCGGGAGGCTGGTATACGGGCCTGACTTTTTGCTGATGTGACTTCCTTCTGCAGCTGTTCAATCAAAACTGCGTGCTGGTTTGTTTCCCCTGTATCTTTCCCTCTGATCAGGTCTTGGTAGTAACGCACCTGATTTGATATGGCACGGCAGCTAACTTGTTCGGCTGCCAGGGTAGCCCTCAACTGGTCGTTTTTTTGCTCTAATTTCTTCAGCGCGAGGGTGACCTGAATCAGTTTATCTTTCATCATATCGCATACCGTCCGGAACAGGTCGCACATGTCGTTGGCTGGTACCTTCTTCATGTCGATAGAAAACTCGAGCACCCGATAGCTAGGGACATCAGAATTAGGATCCAGGATAGCTTCTGCCATAGACAATACCAGGCTTTCGGTGTCCGCGTTGATGGAGGTGGAGAGTCTGGTATGATAATTCTCAACATATCCCCCCAGCTCAGCTTTGTACTTGTCATGGATCGCTCTATTCGTCTAATCCCTTTCAATTGGCCTGGGCGAGGTATGCTCTATGATAGCCTGCGTGACCTCTGTGAAATTAGAAGAAGTGGTGCTGTCTCTTAACACCGTTATCCCGGCCTTTCCTTTGTCCAATTTCCCGTACACAGTGAAGGGTTCCAGCAGTTGCTCCTCCCCAATGACTTCTGTCTCGCTGGAGCCTGTTCTTTGTCTTTGGGGAGGGGGCATTGCTCCTGAGGTACCTGCTTCTTCTCCGCCTGTGCCTCTATTGACATTCTCTTCCTCCCCTGTAGCAGATGAATCTGTCTCCATCTGCGAAAACAAGGGCCAAGTTTCGAGATTAGCCCTCCATTCCATAAATGGCCTCGGCTCATGCATGTATGGTGCAGACCTGTTCCTTTTTCTTTTGTTCGAGATAATTTCTCGAGGGTCATAAGCCCAGCTTTTCCCCAGCCTTAGGTCTAGACCTTGCAGCATTTTCTCAACGATCGGGAGGGCATGTCTCAAGTTTACCACGAAGGGGCCGATTTCAATGGGAAGCCTTAGGATGTAGCCCTTCTTGGCAGGAACAAAATGGATTTGGTCGGCCTTGAGGGCCTGCCGGATGTATTCGAGTGCATAAACTCGTTGGACAGGAAGCACTGGCAGCCAGTAGGGGGCAACTTCGGCTCCATAGACCCGAATTTCGATGTAGTCCTCGAATAGAAACCAATCTCCAGTACTATGGGATTTTCCGGCTTGTAGCCATCTTTTCATTTCTGGAAAGACCCTAGGGGAAGGTGAGTCATGAATAATGGTATAGGCAATAGACATGAAACTATTCAAAAAACTGGAGTAACCCTCCCCCTTAGGTAATTGACGCACAGAGAAATTCCAGTCGAAAACTAGTCGGGGTTGGGAATTCTCAAGATAAACTCTGTCTAGCCCCAAACCCTCGAATTTATCAGCGTGCTGGTACAAAAAGAGATAGAAAACCAATGAGCAGAAACGGAACTGACGGGTTTTTGGAAGCTCCTGGAATTGGGTTTCAATGGCTGTGGAGAGGAAACTAGGAGTATCTAAAACTACCCCCTTTTGGGACATGAGCCATAAGAAATGAACACACACCGTGGAAATGTCTTCCGGACTCCCCACCCCCAAAAGACCAGTAATCAGAGAGAGAGTGGGCTTTAATGCACGTGGCTTTCATTGCTTTGTCTCCTTTCGACCCACCTTTGGAATATTTCGCCCTTTGATACAAAGTTTAATACATGGCTTGTCCATTTTTAAATACACCCATGACTAATGTTAAAGATTGGACAATAGAGTGTATTGGTACTATCTGCTCCAAAATTGGCCAAGAGATCTACAACTTTATTGCTTTCTCGTTTGACATGAGTAAACGAGATTGCCCTGTTGATGTTTAACCAGTTGCTTATCTGATCAATCCTAGCAACCAAACGCCAACTGTTTGCTGCCTTTGCTGTGTTGGTACCCCAGAGGATTTGATTGACCATATTAATGAGTATCTGAGAATATCCTTCTATGATGATGGGAAAGAATTTGTAGTGATGACTGAGGTTGAGCCCTTTCCAGAGCCCTTCTAACTCAGCCGAGTTATTGGTATCCCACCCAATTGATCCATAGTATATGACTTGCATTTCTCGTTCAGAGTCTCTAAAAATGCCTCCATAGCTAGATTGCCCAGGGTTTCCTCTAGAAGCTCCATCGAAATTTAATTTGAACATCCCGGGCGGGGGAGGATACCATTTCAGGGGAGTTTCAGGGGCAAACCTGTTTCTAAGGGTTGTTATTGGCTTAATGTTGAGATTCCAGTTCTGCCAGATGGCGATTTCTTTAGGCTGCTTGGGAAAATCGTATTCTTTCCAGGAGTGGAGATTAAGGGATTCCTGAATATTATGGCAAATGATGTCCCAAATGGAATCTAGAGATGAGGATTGATTTTTGAAGATGCGTTTGTTTTGTTCTTTCCACAGAGACTAGAAAAGAATTCCAGGAAGGAGCTGCCAAAGGGAGTTGAGTAGGGAGGAATTGTAAGGGCGTTTAGGCCAGTTCCGAAGAATGTTGGTTATGCCTCCAGAGGATTTATTTCGCTAGCTGCGAAAACTGATTTTCTCCCATAAAGTATTGGCAAGAGAGCAAGTCATCATGAGATGTTGAATATCTTCATTGCTTTGATTGCAATTGGGGCATTTGGATGGTCCTATGAAGCCCATTTTGATTAAATTATCCCAGGTGAGGATTCATTTATGACTGAGAAGCCATAAGAAAATAGAGATCTTTGGCCATATGTTTGGGGCCTATATCAGTTTCCAAAGAGGATGATGAGGAAGGGGCGATGGATTCATTAGAGAATAAGCTTCCTTCATAGAGAACATACCTTCATTGTATATCCCCATCTGAGAATGTCAGGGTCCTCCGAATACCTTATTTTCCTTCTTTGAAGCTCAAGACTGAGGGCTTCCCATTTATGAGCTTGAGCTTGAGGAGCTATGAGGGAGGAGGATTTCCATTTCCTAAACCCGTTGCAATGTGAAGGCAGCCAGAATTGACAGATCTTGTCTTCCATTGTCGTGTTATCGTTTCCAAAATTGGTGTGAGAGAAGGTCTCAAGAAGCTATGGATTTTGTTGCCACGCATCTGCCCGAAACCTAGCAGACTTTCCATTGCGGATCTCCCAAAAATTGTGTTGCTAAATGAGCGAATAGTGTTTCTTTTCTGCATTCCATACTAGAGAACCAGTGCTTTCAGGTGATAGCCTTATTAAATCTCCAAGATATCTATTATTGGCATATTTTGCTCTCCACAATTTAGCCCAAGGCATGTGTGGATTTGAAATCCACTTCCACCATATGCGTGCTCCCGTGACTTCATTGTTGTGTATAGGATTTCTGAGACCAAGACTTCTTTCTTCCTTAGGTGTGCAAACTATGTTCCAATTAACCAAGGCCCATTTTCTCTTCCGACCAAAAGATCCCTAGAGGAAGTTCCTTTGCAGGGATTTGATTTGTTTAAGGACCCATTTTGGGGCAGCTAGCACAAAAAAAAGATAAAGAGGCATGGATTGTAGCACAACTTTGATGAGAGTGAGTCTGTTGGCCATGTTGAGGTATCTGAAGGTCCAGGAGGATAGTCGGGATTCAAGTTTATCAAGGAGAAGGTTCCAGGAGGCATTCTTGATAGCAGAGTCAATAAGAGGGGCGCCCAGGTATTTTTCTAGGAGAGAAGCAATGGAGAAGCCAAGGATACAGGAAATATTGGCTTGAGTCAAGGGAGGGGTGTTAAAGAAGAAAATTTGAGATTTGGAGTCATTAATGGAGAGACCAGAAGCAGTAGAGAAGAGGTTTAGAATGGCTTTAAAAGAGTGAGCTTCTTGGACAGAAGGGTGGCCAAAGAGCATATTATCGTCCACGAACTGCTGGTGGGAGGTGGCAGGGGCTCCATGAAGGGAGATTCCTCTGAGAAGATGGGTATTGAATCCATTGTGAATTAATTTTCCAAGTCCTTCAACCATAAGTACAAAGAGGAAAGGGGAGAGAGGGTCTCCTTGTATAATACCTCTAGAGGGCAAGAAAGGGGGAGAGGGGATTCCATTAATGAGGACAGAGAAAAAGGTGGAGGAAATAAGGTTCATTATCCATCTTATCCACATTTGGTCAAAGCCAAAAGCTCTAAGAATCCGCTGAATGTAGTTCCAATTCAATCTGTCAAATGCCTTAGAGAGATCGATTTTGAGGAGCATACCTGGCTTCTTGCAAATTTTTAAGGAGTGTATGATCTCATGAGTTAAAATTATACCGTTCAATATTTGTCGACCTTCCACATAGCCTGTCTACTCAGGAAAAATGAGAAGCAACAGGAGAGGTTTAAGCATGTTGGCTACAACTTTGGAGATGACCTTGTAAATCACATTGCAAAGAGAAATGGGTCTAACTTTTTCTGGCTTGCTTGGTTGTTCCTCCTTCAAAATCAGCGCGATGAAGGTAGCGTTGAGAGAGGGTAGGAGCCAATGCATGGTTCTAGATTCCTCGACGAGCTGCCAGACTTCATGTTTGATGAGATCCCAAAAGTGATGAAAAAATTTTGAGGTAAAACCATCCAGGCCCGGTGCCTTGCCATCCTTAAACTGTGCCATAGCGAAATCTATTCCTGGAGTGAGACTGGGTGCAATAGCATTCTATTATGCTCATCCGTGATCAATTTAGGGATCAGCTGCGTGATTTGGTCTATAGCCGGCTGTCTATTGACCCGAGGCTCTTGTTGGATGCCTTTGAAGTAATCCAAGAGCTCCTTTTCCACTTCTTCATGTTTGTCCATTATTTCTCCTTGTTGATTGGTGATATGGCTGATTCAATTTTGCATTCTTCTTTGGATAGTAGAGTTATGGAAGAATTTGGTATTTCTTTCTCCCTCCTTCAGCCAACGTATTCTTGATTTCTGCCTCCAGAGGATTTCCTCGTGTTTGTATCTGTCCTCCAACTGCTTCTGTAGATATTGTTCCTTAGCTGCAAGAATTTATGATCTTCCTTTATTGATTATTTCCTGTTGTACTTCAACCATTTTCTGCTCAAGGATATTTTTCTCCTGAAATATGTTTCCAAAGACTGTTTGATTCTAGTTTTTGATGTGCATTTTGAGGTATTTGAGTTTATGTTGAAACTGATACATTTTAGAACCTTTTGGTGGGGCATAACTTTTCCACACAGCATATACCATTTCATTAAAGGTAGGATGCGTGAGCCAAAAAGCTTCAAATTTAAAAGGGCACTTTAGTTGTGATGCTATATCTTGCCATTGAAGGAGAATAGGCCAATGGTTTGATCCACCTAAAGGAAGAATTGAGGCTGTGATATCTCCTCCTACATGGATGGCATTATCCGAGATGAGGAATCTATCTAGTTTTAATGCAATTTGCTGGCTTCCCGCTCATCTATTGTTCTAGGTGAAAATGCCATTAGAAAAAGGAATGTCGATAAGCCAATTGGAGTTGATGAAGTTCTTGAAAAAGGAACATTCCGGGTCCAGTCTTGGCCGTCCACCAGATTTTTCCTCCATTCTGGTGATCATATTGAAGTCTCCTGAAATGATCCACAGGGGATGTGTTCTATTGGAGTTTAAAAGTTCCAAGGTATTTAAAATCTCCATTTTACTGATCTGATCCTGAGGAAAATAGACGTTGGAGAGATGCCCATGTATGTTAGTCCCAATAGGATGAAAAGTTGCTTGAATAAGGTTGTGCGCCGCATGGAAGTCTGCTAACATTATAGTTTGAGTGTCCCAGGCAACTGCTAGTCCTCGTGAGAAGCCTGAAGCATCCACTGCCACCAAGCTGCTGCTGGGCCAAGCTTTTGATAGGATTGAGCCTAGCATTTCACTGTTGCATTTTTTTTCCTGTAGAAAGAGGATTTGAGGCTTTTCTTTCTGAATCATGTTCTTAATCATCTTGTACTTTCCAGGGCTATTGAGCCCTTTCACATTCCATGAGACGAGCTTCATGGGGAACTGCCTGCAAGCAGTTTAAAGAACCGCATTAACTTGGGATAACGCCCTAAATCCACCAATATCTCTCCCAGAGCGATGGTGCGTTGCCAATCTGGTTTTCGACCTTGCTTCTTGGTTTCTTTAATAACTTTCAAGTTGTCCCAATGGCTTTGTGGCTGAATGCCTAATTTCTTTTGCTGCTGAACCTTAGATAGGGCTGCTTCAAGTGATTCGATCTGTTGGGGATTGATTTTATCAAATTCTTTTCGTCTACAAACGTCTTCTAATCCCAATAGATCCAATTCTCCAAGATCAAAGTCTTTTGAGTCTTCATCCATGAGGGTGAGCTGACTATTTTCTAGTGCTTCCTTATTGGCATGGCTAGAGCTAGATTGCGGCCCATCTAGATCCATGAGGTTAGGGTTCCAAGTCACTTACTATTTTTCCAAAGGAGGATCTCATCCTGAGGGAGTATCAGCGTGCGCCTCTGGTTGGGTAGATGTAGGGGTTTGAGGGTTGGGCAGATTCAAAGGGTTGGTGGAAGGGGCGGAGGGATGGAGGGAGGGCTGGATGGATTCATTCTGAGGGTCAGATTGAGTAAGGATGGCAAAGTTGTTGCTAGTGGAGGGGGTATTGGAAAGAGAACTAGATTTTTTCACAGAGGAGGAGGATTTCTTGGAGTTTCTCCTTCGAGTGGGAACTTTGGTAAACCCATCTGCTTCCGTATTGTCTTCAGCTTCTTTATTCTGAGATTGAGAGTTAAGGGGGCAATCTCTGAATAGGTGTCCATGGGCATGGCACCTCCTGCAGCGAAATGGAACATGTTCGTAGTCAAGAGGTTGTATCCATTCGAAATCATCATGAAATAAACTTACCGCGTCTGGTAAATCTTTATCTAGATGCATGTAGACACATATTCTTGCATATGAGGTGTATCTGCGAAGCTTGGTCTCTTCAGCTATCTTTATGAACTCTCCTAACCCTTTTCCAATCTCTTGAAGCGACTCGTCATACCAATATTCAAGAGGCAAAGAGTTAGACGAATCCATACAGGTCCCCAATTGAAATTTTCCTTATCTGGGTTGAATATTTCGACCCAATTTCTGAGATATAACCCTGCCGAATTGAAAAAGTATGGGCCTCCATCTATTACCTTATTTCTATCCTCGATGCAGTTAAAAATGGCTGTGAAGAAGCCTTTCGGACCTAGCTGCAGAGTAACATGCCCTTTGGGCTTCCATTTGGAAGAAATCCAACCCTGTAACGCTTTTTCTGTTGGCAAAAACCCAATAAATTTTCTAATGAGAGCGTGATCTCTCATATACTGGATTTTGGCATTTATGCGTTGACTTGGCAAGTCGATTCTGGGTCTATATGGAGCTATGGGCTTACATGTGGAAGAAGTAACAGGTTGCGCGTCCGTTTGTTTCTCAGAGGTCGGCGTCTGAGACGCATTAGCCTCCACCTTTTCTGTTGTTTTTGTTTTACTTTGATTGGGTGTCCCATTCAGTCCTTTGTCCGTTTCAGGGGGAGGCTCACTGCCTCCCCCTGTTGTCGTCGCCATGCGTGATTGCAGAGCCTCTCCGTGTAGCATGACAGGCGCCGACACAACACTGCAGGTAGCAGGGGTGACTAGGGTTTCGGCCAAAAGAGATAAAGCCTAGCAAAGCACATTCATCCCCACGATCCGAGTAATGCATATTTCATTTTAATGATAATTAGAAATATGTATTTATTTTTAAAAAATAAAAAATATAGAATATAAATTTACCAAATAAATTATCTAAAACAATATTTTGTTTATTTATTTGTTAAACAATATAAATTTTATGGATCTAGTTGCATCTTATATGTTAACATGTTTGGATTTTTTCTTAACCAATTGAAATTTCAAATTAATAACCTTTTTATTAAGAAGTAATTTATAAAAAAAACCTATTACCATTTATACTATTCCCAATAACCTTTATCAAAAACAATTTTAAAAATATATTATTATACTTATTTAATTTAAAATTACAATATTTTTGAAAAATAAATTAATAATAAAAACATGTCAAATATTAATAAACCTTAGTGTCCACTTCATAATCATACTAGAGTGCTACATTTTATAGTCGTTGAATTCAAAAAATATAATCTCAATGTGGACCCCATGGTTTGATGGCAAGCAATAACCAACTTGCTGGTGCAGAGGATTTAATACAATCCTCCACGTTTTGACCCATCCAGCTTTGGACTACCTTCCAATCCCTGTTATGCTCTGACATAAATCAACCATCATAATGACATTTTGAATTTCCAAATTGAGCCAGGGATAATGAATTTTTGAAAAATACCGCATCCCCTTTTGGATATATGCTCAGGCGGTTATTTGTTGCAAAGAATAGTCAGTAGGAAAATACAGTTTTCTTCTCAAAAGAGGATTATGCAACCATTATGTAGAAACTCTCAATATATCACTCAACAAAGGACTTGATAAGCCGAATGCTCTGTAGAGACGTCAGCCATAAAAAAAAAAAAAATTAAAATGCAGTGTCTATTGCAACAGAGGACGCTGCTAGTTTCGACGATGAGACCTCCAGTGACAATCAAGAGCCTTCCGTGAGAAAAATGAGCATTCATATCCTAGTCAATGATGACCATGATTTTGCCGCCAATAAAGAGGTGCATCTTTCTATCAAGAACGCGCGTAATACATATGACTATTTGTTTAAAATCATGCACTGAGTTACAATTTCAATAGTTGTGTAATTTATAGTTTAGTTAAAAAAACACAGACATTATACATTTTTTAATTTAAGAAAAAAATAAAAATAACAATGAAGATTATGTTCAAGATGTTTATCCTTTATAAAGATTTTCATTATCATTAAAAGCTTCTAATCAACATAGAGCTTGATTAAGACACTCGAATGTTTGAGTAACTGAAAATGATTTATCCTTTATAAAGATTTTCATTATCATTAAAAGCTTCTAATCAACATAGAGCTTGATTAAGACACTCGAATGTTTGAGTAACTGAAAATGATTGAGTAGGTGTATTGGTAGTAGATGCCTATAATTGGTTAAAATAATTATAAGTAGAAAACTTTATAATTCTGGTTTTATTGTGTAAAGCAAAAAAATTGAATATAAAGAATGGTAAGAACATATATAATTTGTGTAGCTCCAAGTAAAGAATATCAAACATGAATATTAATTATGGAGTTGTGTGCTTCTTAACAAAAGAAAAAAATAATTCTAAATGAGTGCACGAAATGGAGTAATTCATCTATTCCCTAATAATACCCAAGTAAAGTCTTGTAACTATGTGACATGAAATTTAATCATTTAAAAAATAATAGAGAAAATAATGTGGCAGATACCAATAACCTATATGTACCCAAACAGAATCGTGAGGCCAACCAACTTCATATAAGTAGTCCATTTTAGCTAGCTTTGTAAATAACTATTGCAATATTAATACCTATTAGAATAGAATCAGAATAGCATACATGTATGCTTGAAAAAACCATGATGAACCTGGCGGGTTCTTAATTTCAAATATCTAAATACATTAACTTAAGTTGCACCTAATTAGTCCCCAGGAAATACCGGAGTATGGTAACCCGGGAATAGTCCATAGTGATAACCAACAAACAGAACAGTCCAAACCAACAAAAAGAAGAAGAATAGTAATAAATGGAGATGTAAAAACACACAGTACAAGTCTTTTAATAAATTCATATTCCAGATTAACAGCAGTAAATCGAACAAATACATTGAACTTTTGAGAACCTCTGAACATATGAGTTCCCTGAGGAAAGGACCATGGAGCTCAGCGTATTACTCATGAAAATGCACAACAAAGATTAAATATTAAATGAACAACAGAGATTAAATATTAAATCTAAAATGAAATGTTATAGTTAAAAGTAAACCATTACAAAACCCCAAACCCTTACAAATTCAACCGAGTAAGTTCAACCCTTACAAATTCAACCCATTAAGTTCAAGCAATGAAATAGCTTCTACTGATAATAATATGACAGGGTCAGTATAAATATTGTGACTGAAATGATTCTTATGCTTTCAAAACCTAAAAATATGGCAAATAAGAACCTGGTCAGAAAAGTTAAACCCTAGTTGCTAACAGAGAAGGGGATTTAAATACCTATTCTTGTAAATGCAAATAAACCAATGTGGGGACTGTTGAATCTCTTCCATTACTGAGAGCTGGTGTATCCTTTGAACCCTACAATAAAAAAACTCATATTAAATTAAAATAAGAAAAATAGACATGCAGAAATTGATTCTATTTAACAATTTTACTCGGTCTCAATAATGAGTAGGGATTTCCTTCTCTAGACCAAGAGTCACAATATACACTTGCATGGTAGAGAAAATCTTTACGGTGAAATAAGTTGGAAAGTTAAAGATGGTAAGGACCAATAAGTCAATTCCAAACCCTTATCATGATCATTTCCTATCACAGTTAAATCAGAGTCTCAAAGACCCAATGTTCAGGACAAGGCATGATCACAAAAACAGTAGTGATAACATCTTGAAGACATGGCTGATCATGAAAACAACAGTGATAACCTCCAGTTTGTGAGAAAATACCTGCGGAGCTCTCAACATTGCAACCAGAAGAGACACATGTGAAAGGTCATATATAATTTCATAGGAGGTGAAAGAGACATTAGTAGGGCTTGATAGCTAGGTGGAAGAGACATTAATATGGTTTTTTGAGTTAGTTAGGTATTTACCAGAGCTTAAATGAAGGAGGCAGTGGATCTAATGACCTAAAACATTTCAATTGTCTAACATTCGATCTAATGGTGCAGACAGGGACAAGTGGCAGCTGGGAGAGTTGTTTTTAAAGAGGAACACCTTACGACGTAATGAAAAAGGTTGGTCAGGTTAAGAAGAACAGACATTGTGTAATGCACTTTTTATTGATATATTTTTTAGTGAACGAAGATAGAGGTTGAATTTTAAGATTCCGATGTTAGTTTCTTTGGAGATGTCCTTCTTTGTTTTGTAAGCTATCTTCTGTTATCAATAATTCTTTGAAATGTGTCTTCTTGTTTAGTTAAACAAATATTTGTCTCAAAAATCGCTTCAAAAAGTGTGTTGCTTCAATTTGGTAAACATTTATGTTTTACACGTAAATTGCATTTAGAATTCATCATGTTGTTTGCTGCTATCTATGTCATTTTCCACCTATCTTATATTCACCATCCTACAATGAATTTAACTAAAAAGAATCCCAAAATACTACCTACCTTGCCCCTGTAGAAGATCCTCTTTCTCTTTATCCTATCACTGGAAACATAATCAACTTGACATGACTCCATGTGTAATGGATATTTCATCTTTCCTACCAAAAAACCTCTAAATTTTATACCCCACTGAGAACCATACCTAGGCTGACATCTAAGTGATTGAAAATTTCAGACAAATAGAGCCCTCTTTGAAGTTGGAAGGGCTAAATTCCAACTTCCAAGTGGTTTTTTGTTACCTCTAAGTTTCTCTCATGATCCTGGAGAAATTACTGAGTGCTAACATGAAGTATCCAAGAGCTTGTCATCTATGATTGTGTCATATTTGTCCAACCTATTCCCACCATGAGATATACTGCCATATTCCCCATTAGCCATATCCTCCACCCCATGGTTGATCTTCTGTCTCTGCAATTCTAACAAAATATGAAGGATTACTACATTGTCTTCTGCTTGTTTCTCCCGCTCCTAAACAATCCTATCAGTATCTACCTTGCAAATTCCTATTTTTTCCTTCAATATTCTCAATGTGTCTGCTAAGTCAGAATAATTCCCAACACCATGTTGCTCATATTATCCATAGGGAGAGTCTTGTGGACTATATTCTACCATATTGCTAGTCATATTTGATATTATTCCTACAAGTATACCATGTTAGGTAGAACCAAAACATAACATAATACACATACCTCAGTATACATCAGGGAGGTATATCTCATCTGAAAGATCGACTAGATTAGCATGATACATGTATAATCATAATCATAATATTACATAAGAATCATTTCAACAATTATCCAATTATCAATACATGACCTTACCGACCACATATCATGACCTCATGCACAACAACCACCACCATTTCAATGTATGCATAACAACATATAAACATTAACATGCATATATGCTGCATAATACACTCATGGAAACCACATAAAAAAGAACACCATTAACTTTCACATGGTGACACGACTACAACCATGACCACCACTATGCATACACAACAAGCACATAGATGACAATAATGAAGAACACATATGAAATTGACATGAATGTATGACCAACACACCTCTAATATAGTCAAATGGGTGAACCATGCTGTGATAGCACTATGTAATATCACATAGCACACAAAGAAAACATAAACCAGACACCACCAAAAGATAATGAAAAATGCTATGATACCACTCTATAACCACCTTCCTCCCACATTTATCCAAAATAACCAGTCCACTCGCGTAATAATGTGATGAGAGGCTACTATGATGTCATTCAAATCCCCATGTACAATTAAGGAAATGGAACTCACATAATGACCCAAATTGACCTTCCACACATGCTACAAAACCTTCAGGAGCCAACCAATCCTTCCAGGTGATCAACCCTTGAGGTCGCTTGATATTTTATAGACTTGGACCCTAAACTGCTTATATGAAAATCCATGCATGTGACTAAGGGCTTCGAGTCGCTCCCACAAAAAGGAATGCGAGCGACTGGAATTTTCCAGGAAGTTCTGTGCTAGTGACCCCAAATTTTGAGCCACTTTTTCAGGGGATATGTCTCAAGCCACTGCCAAGAACTTCCTGTAACTTCCATAAATGAATAATAACATAGGAACAAAGCTACTACTGAAATTACTAGTGCAAGTACTTGATCTTACCACTACTAACCATGACAGAAATTTCATCAAACATGTGACAAATAATTAATCTACAGGTCATAACAAAGTATCTGAGCATAGGGGTCTCATAGTTATCTGAGATTCGTTAAGAAGCATTTTTTCCATATCACAATAGCTGCATTATCATATATTAGTTCATATATTCATTGTATATTTATATACTAATCAAAACAAGATGACATCCATACATCAAGTCTATCATAAAACATACTCATAACCAACAATATAATCAACAAAGATAACAAGGATATACCAACAATAAAACCCACATATAAGCCAGAATATTTACACATGAAATACCAAGGACAAGAAGCTCTTATTAACGAATGAAAAATCCAACTAGGTTTGAGACCTCCACAAACCCCCTGACCATATATTTGATTCAAACCAAATATTTCTTTCAGGAAATCATCCCCGTGCGATATTCCAAGTATGAATATGGGACTCAAAACCAAAGAAAACCATGTTTCCTTAGGCTTTACCGCAATCCCCAATGGATCACTAGACCCCAAAAAAGCATGAATACCACTGGATTTCTTCACCTAAACCATGAGGAATTTTCCTATCTCATAGTCTTTAGGCTTTCACATATATCCCTCCATTCACTAGTCAATGATTCCTAGGACTAATCGAGACTCCACCCTTCAGGATTTACCATATATCCCACCATACACTAGGCGAGGATTCCTATGCTTAACTGAGGGCACATGTTGGGGCCCTTGTTTTGAAATTAAACAGCTTTTGAGTTGCGGCTAGTACGTGGCAGGACACAACCACGGTAGGCAGAGAGATGTCAAGGTTGACATGGAGTAAAAGACAAGTGGCATGGTTGTTGCGGGAGCAAGCACAGATGGCAGAAGAGCGTGGCAGGAAACAAGTAGTAGAACTCTCGACTAACAGAAAGAAATAGAAGACATCCTAGCGAGAAGAAAGGAAGGACTATAAGTCACGCTCGCAACAGAACAAATAGGCAGCCGACCAACAGAAAGAAGAGGTTGGTGCAGACGGGATTAGGAAACAGGAGCCATAGAAGAGCTCTGTTTGTGTTGCTTTGTTCTCTATCCTTCTGTATCCCTTTTTTCCTCTCTGTCCAATAGGACCATATTATTTTCTATTCAAGCTCATGCTAAGGAGCCTTGTAATAGCTTGTTGATGATAGTTGTTTTATAATATAATCAGAGGTTGCTGTTCTAGGTATATGTTTTGGTCTGGAATGAATGGTTTCACTAGTAATTTTAAATTTTATTTGTTATAAGTCTGAATGCACTCTCGAGAGATATATTTTATGGAATGTTGCATTTGTTTAGACCTTTGTTATAGTTTTTATTTCTTCATGCCATTGTTGTCATGATGATACCAATCTATTCCCTATCTTAGTAAGGTCACAACACACCTCGAGTGAGACTCTCGGTGATCCGGATTTATGAAGGAACGCAACAGAATAAACATATAACCATAAATACAGAGATGCAGTAGAAATAACACTTCATTTCATTAATATCAAAGAACTAAAATTTGCTTACAAACAGAATGAAAATAAAACTAGCTAGGGCATTGGTAGCTATCTCTGAGAAGAGATGTGGTGGCTACAGGCCTCTGAACTGAGTTAAAATGAGGCTCGAGGGCCTATTTATGATTGAGAAACAATGGCAAACCCTAAACATCCAAACACCTAACCCTAGGAGATGAAGCGCCAAAACTATGGGCCCCGTTTGGGTAAATTGGTGTTTCAACTTCCCAGGGACGTAACTTTGGCATACTATCTCCGTTTGACGCATATGATACATCATTAGAAAGCTCTATCCGAGGACTACAGCTCTCGGGACGAATTTTATCAAAAAATTCGCTGGCGCTTTCGTACCCAAAAAACGTCGTTTAGGGCCTCAAAACGGCTCCGGAAGTTCAGGACCCGAAAACTACTAAAAATAGTAAGTTATGCCAAAACGGAAAAACTGAAAAAGACAATGGTGGGGGCCCAAGTGGAATAGGCGGGTGGCCACCAATATCCACCTGGATCATTCCTCCCCCCTTAGGAAGCAATGGTCCCCATTGCGTTAAGTTCCTCCATGAGATGAAGAAATTTCTGCTGAACTTGGTCCCTGGTGAACCACTTTCCTTGGTGCAGGAGTTGGCCAGCTTTGACAACCCGATATAGTTGGATCTTCTGCTGGCGAGTGTTATTGATTTGCATGTCCATGATGCAATCTGTGGTGGCCTGTTCCATGCAGTCTGGATTTAACTCAGTTGGTGTGAGTTGTTCTGCAATGTCCGAGGTGTCCAGGAGAGGTGGGAAGTAAGGACGAAGGCGATCCACATTGAAGACTGGGTGCAGACCAAGGAATGGTGGAATACTGAGCTCGAATGCATTGTTCCCTACAGCCTTGGTGATGGTGTACGGCCCGTATCGGAGCGGGCGAAGCTTGCGGTGGGGTCCAGTGAGGCGCTCCTTCTGCAAATGTAGCCATACTTTGTCACCCACCCGGAAGTTGTGTGGCACCCGGTGTTGATCATGGCGTTGCTTGTACTTGGCATTGGCTCTGTCCAATATATCATGAACCTGTTGGCGGATGTGTTGAATGCGCTCGATGAAGCTACTGGCTTTGTCAACTTCAGACTGGACATGAGCTGAATTGGCCTGAGCAGCTGCAAATGGCATGGTTACGTCAATGGGACATAGTGGCTGGAATCCCAAGCCCACCTGAAAGGGGCTATGGCCGATTGAACTGTGGAGAGCCCGATTATAACTATGTTGTACATAGGGGAGGCTCTCGTCCCATGTGCGGGGATGCTTTGAATTGTACATGCGCAGAATGTGTACAATCATTTTGTTGACGACCTCTGTCTGGCCATCTGTTTGGGGATGGAAAGCTGTGGACTTGGTGAGCTTTGTGTCCAACATTGACCAGAGGCTGGACCAAAATGTGCCGAGGAACCTGCTATCTCGATCTGATATGATAGACTATGGGATCCCAAAGTGCACCCAAACTCGTTCAAAGAAGCGTTTAGCAGTGGCTTCTGCTGTGATATTCTTCTTACAGGCCGCCATGATGGCCATCTTCGAGAATCTGTCAACGACCACGAAAACACAGTCATTTCCATTCTTAGTAGAAGGCAGGCCCGACATGTAATCCATGGAGATGGATTCCCACGGTCGACTAGGGGTAGGTAGTGGAGTATATAGGCCTTGCTTCTTGATGGTCGGTTTGGCAATGGCACAAGCAGTGCAGGATCTGATGTGCTTCTCGACATCCTTTCGAAGGTTCGGCCAGTAGAAATACTTCTGTAGTATTGCTACTGTTTTCTCGACCCCGAAATGCCCAGCGACTCGACTGTAGTGTGCTTCCCATATCATCTTGGCACGCTCGCTTGAAGGAACACAAAGGTGTCCCAGGTGACATAAAAGTGCATCTTGGAGGTGAAAATTTGGAACTTGCATACCCCCAAGAGTGCCTTGTAAGTGTGGCCGAATTCTGGGTCACTCTCATAGAGAAGCGGCCAATCAGAAGTCTCGTGCCCACAAGAGTTGAGCACGGTGGTGAGCGCCACGATCGGTGGTCGGCTGAGGCAGTCTGCAACATTATTGGTGCTACCCTTCTCGTACTTGATGTTCAAATGAAACTGTTGCAGATATGTGGACCACTTCTGATGGCGATCATTCTGCAACTTCCCTTGTGTCTGTATGAACTGCAGGGGCCGGTGGTCTGTGTGGATGATTGTTTCCTTCCCCAAAATGTAATGCTTCCATTGTCGACAGGCTTGCACAATAGAATACATTTCTTTGTCATAGGTGGGATACTTGCGAACTGTCTCAGACAATGTCTCACTGTGATATGCCACTGGATGTCCCTGTTGAGTAAGAACTGCCCCAATAGCATAGTCAGAGGCATCCGTCTCGATCTCAAATGGCTGCTGCAAGTCTGGTAAGGTGAGCACTGGGGCAGAACAGAGGCGATTTTTCAATTCTTTGAACGCCTTCTGTTGAGGTTCCGACCAAAAGAATTTTGCTCTCGCTCCTCCTTTGGTGACTTGACTCAAGGGCTAAGTGATATGAGAGAATCCCAACACGAATCTACGGTAGAAATTAGCAAGACCCAGAAAGCTGCGAAGCTCTGTTATAGTAGTCGGGGCTGGCCAATCCCGAATGACTTGGATCTTGGCTGGATCCACATGCACCCCCCTTTCATCAATAATGTATCCCAGATATTGAACCTGGGTCATGCCAAACGTGTACTTATCCAAATTGGCACACAACTTGTGTTTCTGCAGGGTTTGGAGGACTTGTCAGATGTGGTGAAGGTGCCCTTCCCAAGTCTTGTTGAAGATCAGAATGTCATCCAAGTACACCACTACAAATGAGTTGGTGAATGGCCGCAAGATGTCGTCCATCATCCTCATGAAGGTTGCGGGAGCATTCGTCAACCCGAAAGGCATGAATAGCCATTCAAAAATGCCTTCCTTGGCTTTGAAGGTAGTATTCCACACATCAGAGGGTTCAATTGGTACCTCATACCTTAGACTTCGTGTCAATCTTGGTCGAAATATTTGTACCTTTCGAGTTGGTCCAAGGTCATCAATCCATGTGATTAGGTACCCATTCCGGACAATGAGGACAATGATCTCAGTTTCCGCCGCCCGATGGAATAATGGCCATGATAGGTCTCCATCATTCCATCCTTCTTTGTACTAACACTTTACCGGCTCTGCCATGCGATGAAATCGGGTTTGATGTGACTCCTTTTCTCGTAATGTGGCCTCCAATCTGCCTCTTGATTTCATCATTCTTCAGAACATAGCATCGATAGATCGGTCCATTGGGTAGTGGTGCACCTAGGGTCAGATCAATCGGGTGCTTGACCTGACAGTGCAGAGGAACCCCTGTGGGTGAGGTGAAGATGTCCCCGTACTCCTCCACAACCTTATCCATTTGTTGTTGTCGTGTAGAGAAGCCCTGTCTGGAGGTCGTGGCCACTGTCTTCTTCTTGCCCTGGGGGCGGATCCTCAGGAAAATGAATTTCCTGGTTTGGGAAATGAGCTTACTGCATTCTTTTGCAGTAACCAAGGAGATAGCCGCAGGAGGTGGTACCTCTGGTATCCTGTACAAATTATTTCCAAAAGTAACAATAACAACACGAGGTCGAGACTCATACACAGCATGACGCTTCCACAAGTATGGTTGTCCTAATAATACATCAGAAACATCAATAGGAGCAACATCACATAATACCTCATCCGTGAAGGGCTTGATGCTATAGGGAAGGCGACACTGGCCGGGCCGACACGAAGATCTCTGTCTCCTTGGTATAGCACCGACAGCAGGGATGTGGGTGAGCTGTGGTCGGCAAGCCCAACCGCTTCACGGTGTCTGCTGAAATGAGGTTCTTTTGGCTCCCATTGTCGATAATGAACTGTACAGCGGAGCCCTTTACCCACATCTGGGAGTGGAAGAGACGTTCCTCCTCCTCTGGATATTCCGGTTCCTCCTTCTGGATCTTTGTAGTGGCAACAGTGGTGTTGGGCTCCGCATCAATAATCTGTTTCCCTTTTTCATTCCCATTTTCAGGTTCTGATTCGGAGTTGGAGCATGCATCTGACTCAGAAGCCCTCATCTCGGCCACTAGCGACTGCTTGGCCCGACACTCACTTGTGTTGTGAGTGGAGCTCTTATGGAACTCACACCACTTTCCGTGTCCTTCTTTGGCTTTGTAGGATGTTATCTCTTTTTATCATGGCTTCTATCATTGTCTTCAGCCACCATGCCTTGGCTCCGTCCTTTTTCTGCTCGCTTAAAGCACCCTTCCCTTGCTTTTGATTCACAGATCCAAAGTCTCGCTTCTTCTGTTTGAATTTCTGCTCAATCTTGGCAGCATACCGGTATGCCGTACCAAGCGAAGAGATGTCGAGGAACTCCATTTCCTCCTGAATGTATCTGTGCAGACAGCTGCGATACTTTAGCACCAAATGTTTCTCTGAATCTTTGATACCCAACTTTGTGCGCAGGGTATGGAATAGATTCATCAGCTCATGCACATCTTGATCCCTTTGTTGTCGCAGCGTGGTCCATTGTATGTACTTGTCCTCATAGCTCCCCACGAGATAGTATTGTTCCTTGACACCGTCTCGAAAAGAATTCCAAGTTGGTATGGCCAAGAACAGAGAGGGTTATGTCTCGTCCTTGTTTTCACAGTAGGTTTCCCACCAGTCCTTAACATGGGGGGTAGCTTTGAGGAGTGCAAAATAAATCTTCTCCCGGTCTGAAAAATCATGAACAAAGAAATATCCTTCTAATAGATTCAACCATCTATCTACGACATTTTCATCTATTTGACCCTCAAATATGGGAATGTCAAAATTTACTTGTACCTTAAAAGTGAGCTTCCACCTCCGCAGTGCTCGGATGGTTGCGTGCCACGGCAGCCGTTGAAGGATCTGAGCAAAGTTATCCATCATCGCGTTCCTTTGTTTTTCGAGGGCCTCCTCGAGCAATATTTTGATAGGATCTCCTGCTCCCTCATCTTGCTTTTTTTCCCCCATGGGCGTCTGTCGAGGTTTGCGAGGTTGATCTTGCAAAGGTTCCACCAAATAAAGCCCTAGCTCCTTATACCCCGACCTTGTTGGGGACATGCAAAGAAGGATCGAGAAAAAGCAGACTGCTCTGATACCACTGATTCGGATTTATGCAAGAACGCAACAGAATAAGCATATAACCATAAATATAGAGATGCAGTGGAAATAACACTTCATTTAATTAATATCAAAGAACTGAAATTTGCTTACAAACAGAATGGAAATAAAACTAGCTAGGGCACTGGTAGCTATCTCTGAGAAGAGATGTGGTGGCTACAGGCCTCTGAACTGAGTTACAATGACGCTCGAGGGCCTATTTATTATTTAGAAACAATGGAGAACCCTAAACATCCAAAAACCTAACCCTAGGAGATGAAGCGCGAAAACTATGGGCCCCGTTTGGGTAAATTGGTGTTTCAACTTCCTAGGGATGTAACTTTGGCATACTATCTCTGTTTGACGCACATGATACATCATTAGAAAGGTCTATCTGAGGAATACAACTTTCGCCATGAATAGCATTCTATAACAGAATGATATTTTCTAGAGGCACGATGCCCAAAAAACATCGTTTAGGGCCTCAAAACGGCTCTGGAAGTTTAGGACTCGAAAAACTGCTAAAAATAGTAAGTTATGCTGAAACTAAAAAACTGAAAGAGACAATGGTGGGGGCCCAAGTGGAATAGGCAGGTGGCCACCAATATCCACCTGGATCACTCGGCTCCTTGGAGCAGGGTGAAAATTCCAGCGTGGTGCTAGACTACAGCGAAAACCCTTGTTGGCCCTTAACCTGAACTCGGGTCTTATCTGCGAGACCTTTTTTCTCACCAAAAAATGGTTCCATTGCTGGGACTTGAAATTTCATTTGGGAGCTAGATCATGGTATCTCCGATAATCGAGAGAGAAATATGAAGCTGGTGGGATAACCACCTAGATCAATTCATCACTCAACAAGCCGAGCTAAGACGACAAAAGGAGAAAATGATCAAAAATCTGGTTCTATTTTTCGACTCTTCCAGTGATACCTACAAAATATTTTGGGGAAAGTTCCCGGAAGAACTCTATAATTGGTTGTAGAGGCTTCAGACTAAGGCAACCAAAGAAAAGTCACGAAAAATCAATCGCAAGTGGGTGCAGGGAGATCTGGTGGCCCTTTATAGGTTCAACACCGATTTGACTTGAGCTATAGATTTTTGGGTGGAATCTACCTTGGACAGATACATAGTGGAGTTCTTTGCGGAGTGCTAGCAGTATTTCTTGAGAGCAGAAGATACATTCAAATCCGGGTTAAGGGGGAAGCTGCTGAAGGAGATCCCATTGTGGATTAGATCTTTAATGGTAGATGAAGGACTAATGGAGTTCCAAAAAGTAGAGATGGAAGCGTAACACTCCTGTGCCAGGGGAAGGGACTAAGGGAGATATGCTACAAGAAAAGTGAAAAGGGGGAGTAGGGGTATGGATGTTAAGACCTCTAATAGGATAAGGGAGCAACGTGCATATTGAAGGGCACAAATTATTGAGAAATGGCGAGAAAGGGTGATGAAGGAATTAAAAAGACAAGAGAGTAGTCGGAAAGGTAAGGAGGAGGTGCCTCAGGTGATGAAGGAAATGGAAATTCAGGTGGGACCCTAAGATATAGGAGGGGCCATTAAAGAAGTTCGGTAGGTGTATAGGAGCCCAACCCAGATGGAGAAAGGAAAGAAGTCTGACGGAGAAGGTACAGACGCGCGCCCGGAGGAGGTGTTCGATGCGAAGATGCACAGTGCAATGGAGAAACTATTCCAAGAAAGGCTAGCATCCATATCTCAAGATATTCCTATTCTCCAAAGTTCAAGTAGCTCTAGTCCCGACCTTCCCCTGGTGCTTTATGAACCTCTAGGTGAAATTTTTGTTAAGTTGCATGAATTAGGAAAGTTTCATAGTATTCGGTCTCTAGCAACAATACTCACTAGCAGTAGTATTGCTAGTAGTACCATTTCACAACCAGGAACCAGCGGTTTCATTTTAGTAATGCCTAATCAAGTGAACATGGCCAGGTCACTTACCTGGTACCCAAAGTTCGATAGGAGGGGTAACAATGATGTGAAACATCACTGTTATCTCTATGAGGTCATATGGAGGGCACGACAGACACCAGATGTAGAGAAGTTGATATAATTCCAAACCACCATTAGGGAGAGAGCTCTACATTGGTTTATGAAGTGGTCTAAAATTCATCAGAATCCAGCAATAACAGATGTGAAGAGGGACTTCATTAAGGAGTTCAAATTGCCTCAAACAGACCAGCAGGGTCTGTCAGAAATGTGGGAAATTAAGAAGTGGGAAGGAGATACTGCTTGCAATTTAATGAAGAGATTCAAGGATGCAATTGGAAAACCTAGCTATCCAATTGATCCAAAGCATCAGAGGGATTGGTTCATCAAAGCAGTATTACCCTTGACCAGAACTCCACTAACTCACCAGAGGATCAAAACATTGCAAGATGCACTGGAGCAAGAAATGAAGATAGAAGCTATGGGGGTTACCCACAAGAGTTTAAGGGAGGAGCAACAGTACAAGATCCTTCTATAGTGGGATTGCATCATCAAATAGTGAGCTTGATAGAGAAACTCAAGGAAATTCAACCAATGCGGCCAGAAAGACCGAATGTATGGTGTACACACTTTCTAGTGGAAGGACATGTGGTAACCGAATGCCCTTAGTTGTGGGGTCAGAATGGGGGGGAAGTGGCCGGAGGACCATAGGGGGCTCCACCAATAGGAGGAGTTGCACAAATAAAAACCCAAGGAATATATCCACCGCAACAACAATATACAGGGTTCCCTACACAACAAAGTCCAACCACCACTGAGTATTGTGAAATATGTAAGAATATGGGCCATCAACCTCGCTTGTGTTCGATCTTACAAAAATTTTCCAACATTACGAACAACACATAATATGAGTTTTGTGCCTCAACAATGCACAACACAGAGCATTGTAGAGCTCTGGATGCACTGGCGGAATGATTGGACTGGCCTTCATATCAGGTGAATGAAACCTCCCGAGGAAGAGGAGGAGGCATGAAAGGAGGCCAAGCAAGGGGTAGAGGCCCAGTAAGATGTTAAAACTATGGCCAAGAAGGACACGTTGTGAGGGAATGTCCACTTCCCAGAAGACCCTGGTGTTCCCAGTGCCGGGTCAACACGCACGCAATCGAAGATTGCCCTGAACTAATTAAAAGATGGGAGAAAAGAACTAGACAAAGATCAACAAATCTAGTAAATGTAGAGCCCAAAATAATGGAAACTCAGATGATGTAGAACGTGGCAATAGTAACGCGAGGGGGCAAGAAAATGGGGGAGGATGCACGTACAGTGGACCCGATAATAGTGATCAGGCCAACATCCCAAAAATTGTTGTTCAAACCGGAAAGGCAGAAGCAATTTTTCCAAGAGGCAGTAGCGATATTTGGCCAACTGGGAGGACACAAAGGTATTGAGTTACAACTACCACAGGAAAAAAATGAAATCCAAACCGATTCAAATGCTATCATTCAAGAGTGGTTCCATCTATTCCTAAAAATTGTTTACAACACACTAATGCTAGAACAACTAAAGCAGAACCTAGAAGGGGTGTTGCAGAAGAGCACATGAGCAAGAGAATCACCAGATGCAAAACATAAGTATGTACAGAGAGTAAAGATAAATAAAATAAGGATAGGAAACTAATTCTGAGTGAACACACAAGTTGCGGGTTTCCAGATTAAAGACACCATGATTGACTTGGGATTTGATGTGAATATTTTGCCAAGGAAAACTTGGGAAGCATTACGAAGGCCAAGATTGACATATTCACCAATCCAACTTCGGATGATGAACCATTACTGCATTGTGCCCATCGGAAAACTGGAGGAAGTTGAAGTTGATATTGCAGGGGTAAAAACATATACGGACTTTGATGTCATCGATATTATGGGAGATAAAGATCCTTATCCTTCATTGCTGGGAATTGACTGGGCCTTTGGAAATTATGCAATAATAGATCTAAAGAAGGAACAGATGATTTTTGAAGATGGAGAGGTCAGATTCACTCAGCCACTCGACCCATATCAAGGCCCAAGATACACAGAAACTGTGGATAACAGAGAAGATGCCCAACTTCTAGATCATCTCTATCAAATGACTACAGGAAGAAGAGAATACTACATTAACCCAATAGCAGAAGGCTCGGTAAGCTAGAGAAGCATCCAAAGCTCAGAATTGGGCTCAGAAATAGCCTGGGATGATTGTCAGCAAGGAGGGTATGAAACCAATACAAGGAGATGTACCAACATTGGAAGAGTCAATTGGATTGGGACCGAGGTACGAGAATACCCAACCTTATCCAATATGAATGCTGTAAAAATTTTCATAAAAAAATAGAATATTAGGTACCAGAAGGCCACAGGGTACCACTAATGGACATGGCATTATAGTCCACATCCGCAAGATGGTGGAGTAATCATTGCAACTCGTTATCGCGATGGGAAAATTTTGTGGAAGCATTAAAAGCAAGATTAAGGAAGAGGAAGGACCCTGTAGTAAGGAGAAATACCAGGGGGAATCATACCACAGAAACCATCTGAAGAAATGTGAGGAACAATGGAGAAATGAGGGATATCTAGAAGAACTATGGGTACATTGGTTTATCCACTCTCTAGACTTACAGCCACGGGCTTGGTACCTGACCGAAGAGAAGAAAAGAGGGACCAGCAGATGGTAGGAGGTTGCAGAAAACTTCACACAGTGTTTCTTGTTTGAAGTAAAAATAGAACTGTTTACCCAAGCTTTGCATGCTATTAGGAAGGTATTGTTCTTCCCGAATATTCAAAAGAAGGATGAGCAGTCACTTTAGGACCAAGGTGTCCGACAAAAGGTGGCATGTCAAAAGATAAATAGTGAGATGGATGATGACAGTCTAGAGGATCTTAGGCACTTGTATTTTGAAGAAATAGAGGGAGAGAGGGATATCAAAGAAGAACTGACGACAGAAGGAATCCATATACTACCATTAAGAACTAGGAAATTAAATATTGGAACAGAAGACAAGCCTAAATTAGCGACGACTGGAGACTATTGGGATGAACAAAAAACTAAGGAAATATTTAGTCTACTGAAGGAATATGAGGACTTGTTCCCTTCATCAGTAATGGATTTAAAAGGCATTAAAGGGGATATGGGGGAGATGCAGATAATATTGAAACCTGACGCAAGGCCGGTGAAACATAGGCATTATCGTCTGAATCCAAGGGTGAAGGAAAAGGTTAAGACAAAAATCGACAAGATGTTGAAAGCAGGATTGATATTCCCAGTACAGGAGGCTGAATGGGTAAGTCCTATAGTTATATAGAATAAGAAAGAAAAGTCTAAGATATGAGTCTGTGTAGATTACAGAAGCTTGAACAATGCTTGTATCCATGACCCATTTCCCACTCCATTTAGTGACAAAGTCCTAGACAATGTTGCGGGGAATGAGGCATATTCATTCACCGATGGATTCTCAGGATACCATCAGGTAAGGATAGCGGAAGAAGACAAGAAAAAGACAACATTCACCACTGAATGGGGCTCTTTCACATACAATGTGATGCCATTCGGATTGAAAAAAGCACCAAAAATATTCTCTCATATCGTGATAGCCGCTTTCTGGGAATACATCCACAAGTTCCTAGAGGTCTACATGGATGAGTGGACAGTCTATAGCATACTAAAGGATAATGTGATGATGTTAAGGGTGATGTTCAATAGATGTAGACAACTGCAAATCTCGTTGAACCTAAAAAAGTGTATATTTGCAGTACTGTTTGGAACACTGTTGGGGCATGTGATATGTACCTAAAGTGTTTGTGTAGACCTAGCCAAAGTAGCGGTGATAGTCAACATGGAGGCACCAGAAAGAGTAAAAAAACTAAGATCACTGCTGGGACAAATAGGTTACTACCGGAGATTTATCCGCAACTACGCGAAGATAAAAGTCCTGTTAGAAAAGCTGTTAAGGAAATTTGAATAGTTCCAGTCGACGGACAGTTCCAGAACAGCCTTGGATACTCTAAAAGAAAAGCTGGCGAGTGCACCAATATTAGTCCACCCAGACTGGGATAAACAATTTCATGTACATATAGATGCTTTTGGCATCACGCTCGGAGCGGTCTTGGCACAACCCGAAGACACTTCAGTCTACCACCTGGTATATTTTTCCAGTTGCAAGTTTTCCACAGCAGAACGAAACTACACCACAACAGAAAGGGAGGAATTGGAAATGGTCTACTCTCTTCAAAATTTCCGCCACTACCTATTGGGAGGTACATTAAAATTGTTCACAGACCACTCAACATTAAAGTATTTAGTAAACAAACCAGTCCTAGAAGGGAGAATCTTCAGATGGCTCCTACTCTTTCATGAGTTCACCTTTGAAGTGATCTTAAAGCCCGGAAGACTGAACGTAGGGCCTGATCACCTGTCCCGACTAGAGAATGGAGAAAATGGAGGATCTATAGATGATCAGTTATCAGATGTTGACCTTTTTAGAGTAGAAGCCATCCCAGACTACTTGAAAGAGATAGAAGCCTACCTCAAGATAGGGCAGTGTCAGTAGGAATATACTGCAACACAGAAGAGACACCTGGTAGTTCAGTCAGTAGAGTATCAACTAATAGCGGGACACTTATACAAAATGGGACTGGACCAGGTTCTTCGAAGACATTTCCTGGACCATGAAAGGGAAACAGTACTATGGGAATGCCATAGTGGTGTTGTGGGAGGACACATGGGAGCTAAACCGACGGCAAGAAAATTACTACAAGAAGGTTTATGGTGGCCAACAGTGCATATGGACAGCAAAGCATTTGCTAAGAAATGTGACGTTTGTTAGTGGATGGGACAACCATCGCACAGAGATGAGCTTCTGCTGCATCTGGTAAAAGTACTGCAACCGTTCGAAAAGTGGGCATTTGATTTTGTGGGATCAATTACACCAGTTGCAAGATTCTCAAAGGTGGGGTACATAATAATGGCGACAAACTACCTAACGAGATGGGCAGAAGCAACACTAGTAAAAAATAGCATGGCAGAGACTGCTGCCAGATTCATATTTGAAAATATAATCAGCTGATTTGGGTGTCCATAAAGCCTGACCAGCGACCATGGTACCCAATTCATCAATGACACCATTAAATATCTACTGGAAAGCTTCATGATACAACACCATAAAAGTAGCACATATCATCCGCAAGCCAACAACATGGTGGAAGAGTTCAACAAGATAATGGAGAAGGGCCTAACGAAGATATGCAATGCACAACGTGATGACTGCAATGAGCGGATACCAGCAATGCTGTGGGCCTACCGAACAACAGTAAAGAGAGTAAGTAACCAAACACCATTCCATCTAGTGTTTCGGAGAGAAGCGGTAGTCCCCGTAGAATTCATCATGCCCAACCTCCTAGTCGCGACGTCACTACAACTATTAGAAGAAGAATCACTAAAGGAGTGATTGCAGGAGTTTCAAGGACTTGAAGAGGGACGATTTTTGGCCAAATTTCACCAGACGGTACAAAGGGAGAGACATAAAGCTTGGCATGAATGGCACATCAAGCACAAGACTTTTTAGGTGGGTGGGAAAGTTCCACTCTATGACAGCAAATACCAGAAATTCCTAGGAAAGCTACAGATGCATTGGCTGGGGCCATTTCACGTGATAGAAATAAAAAATTCAGGAGCAGTTCGGTTAGCACAACTGAATGGCCAAGTCCTACAAGGATGGGTAAACAACGCACGCCTGAAGCCCTACCAAGAGTCATTCATGTATTTATAATTCCAATAACTCTCGCACCCGAGAGGATTCACTAGGGTAGAATAGCAACAATAACTCTCTCACACCCGAGACGAGCTAGGTAGGATTTCGCTGTATCGAAACTAAAAATAATACTAAATAGCAACAGTTTAGTTGTGGGGACCACAACGCAACCAATTGTGGTCGGGGAGGGGTAGTGTTCAACATGTCATCCACATCAGATAAAAAAGCGTGCCGAACATTAGCCCATCATCATTATGTCTAGTACCAGTGTTACTCCGTAGGATTACCAAGATTTGGAAATAATTGCCATAATTAGCATCACCCATACCGTAATGAATTTTCCATAATTAGACATAACCACCAGCTATCGTGTCTATCTAAATCCCAAAACCACAGTCATAAATGTCAGAACCCACCTTAGCTAGTAACTAATCGCACGATTGTAGTCGCGGAGGAAGCCAGGGGAAATTAATTACTTATGGGGTCTCATCAACCTCACCTTTGCCGATTACTTACATAACCTGCATGCAGAGAAGCGTGAGAATGCCAGAAAAATCTGAGTAAGAATCAAAAACAGCCAAAAGAACAAGAGAAGTCGAACTAGAAGAAGAACAGAGAAGGCACACAGGAAAAGGAATTCAAGAGAAAAGAGAGAGAACTGTACTACAAGTATACCAGCGAAGAGCCAGAATGACCAGAGTAAGCCCAGCGGTTCTGGAGCAAGAAATTGATAGCAGAATTCAAAAGATGGAGTCCATTGTGGGAAAATACGATAGTGCAACACTGGTCAATATAGACCTTATAGACTCTTTTAAATTCCCAGCACTGAAAAGGAAAGTGTATATAGAGAGTTATGCAACAACAGCAGGAAAGCCAGCGGCAAGAGTGCTGCCAGAGTTCAGTGGCATCCAATAGTCTACGATAGTGAACCTGAGGAATTTGCCAGTGTTTGGGATTACAGGCGCTGCGATGCAGTGCACGAATTTTTTGTTGAGTAGGATTCAGAACGGTTCATTATCGCTAGGGAAGGAAATCCCAATTCATATAGAGGAAATCCATAGATTAATGGGACTATCGTAGGAGGGGAGGGATGTATCAGCAGCGTTCCAAACCGTATCCAAAAGAGCGAAGAAATCTAGGGACACAAACTACTATGTTAAGTATGGCACCAGGAGAGGGGGAAAGGAGCAAAGATTGACTTGATAAATAGATGAAAGGTCAAGTTCACTTGCTACGTGATTTATAGCAAGATAATGAGGCGCTATACCAAAGGGGAATACACACTGAATACAATTTTGGTTGCGGAGCATTGTGCCCAAGGGACAAGGCTGAATTGGTGCTCTTTCTTGCTGAAGGAATTGTTCGAAGCTTGAGAGGAAAATTACAAGAGGGAAACTGGGTTTATCTATGGATATTTGATCATGGCTCTAGCCATGTGGAAATGGACCTTCCCAAGCATCTGGATACCGGTCGAGATAACAAAAGGCCAACCATTGGCAATAAAGTTCGTGCCTTGGAATGTTTCCAGGGATCCTAGCACAAAAGAAGTGAATGTAGAAGCTTTCAGAGTCTTGTATGGCCAGATGGTTGATGTCATGATGAGTCAGCAAAGAATTCCAGGAATTCTGTTAGATGGATATGGCGAGTAGACACTGTTCGGGATCACGCACAACCAAACTTTTCTCAGGCCAACCTGTGTACTAGAATCAACTTTCAAGATGAGGCCATTAAAATTCCAGATTGATGAAGCATCCTTTCACATAGAGCTTTGTTCATGGCTAGGAGTGGCGATGGAAGTCAGGGATGGAGTCTACACATATATCTTTGACGGGATGCTGCCAAACCCACTGCAGGGAGAAACTTCAAAAGAGGTAGAGGCCAAGATGTCAAAGCTGCAACTATTCCTTATCATTAAACAACTGAACAACAAGGTACAAAGTTTTAATAGAATAGTTCAAGTGCTAAATAGTGATACCACTGCATTTTCAACATTTTCAGACTTTCAGGCATCCCATTCCAATCCATCTCCCAGTAAGGCCTCCATATTCACACCCATACCCAATGTTTTGTTTAGTTCACCACCCCCAGGGACTACAGCGCTGGTCAAGAAGAATAAAGCTGTGAAACCTACAGTGGTACTAAAAGCAAAAAGGGCCAAGGTTGCAGTGCCTAGCCCAGTGGTCAATCTCACAGGGGAGGACCCACCCCAACAGTTGAGTATAGGAGTACCGATCAGAGAAGAGTTGGTAGTCGAGCCCCAAGGAACCGGGGGGCTACCACCCCACAACACCATCTACCCAATTGATTTCCTAAACATTCACATATTGCCACCTCGCAGCCACCAGCTACCACTCGCTACCTCATCCATTTTCCAGGAACCCCACAATTCCACACCCTCCACTTCATCAGCCATAATGTCACACCCAATAGTTTGGAGAAGAACTAATGTGGACCACAAAATGGAAGTTAACTCAAGTACAGTAGAGGTACCTCCATTTGACCAAACCCTGGTCTAGCAAACTACATTTACTAAGCTTATTAATCAGATAGAGCAGTCCATGGAAGAAACGGATGGGTCACTCCCCAAGTAGACTCCGCTCCGGCCAGCTGACCTAAAAGGTCAAGAAGTGCAACCCGATCTACATATGGCTGACTCTAGCAACTGGATGCTGCACCAGAAACCGCCATAGTCACTGCAGGACCAATCAGTAAAATCTGTTACCAATGGAAAACCACTTCGTGCACAGTTTCCAGATCAGGGTACCACCGGTGTAGAAAGCATGGAAACATGGGGGACAACCCAAATGTACCACTTTATTAAAAAAGCAGCACAACAAGTTGAGAGACTTCACTCGGAGCTCCAGCAGAAATGTGAGCATCAACAACTACAGATCAGCATGATTACTGAAGAGCGTGAACAACTGAAGATAGAAAATGGGCAGTTACAAGAACAACTGGAGACAGTAACAAGAGCATTCCGGGACGTTTGGCCCACAGTAACAGCCAACAACAGCCAAAAATTAGAAGGGATACATGAAACCAATGTAGTCCGGCAGGCGATCCACATCAGGGTGGCATAATCAAATCTCCATCAAGAAAATGAGGAACTTAAGGCAGCATTGGCAGCCCGACCAGCGTTACCCGACCCATCAGTTGTGTACTTAGCAAAGATATTCGAGAGACAGAGCCAAGTCATGAAAATGCAGGAAGTTCTGAGTACTGCAGCAAGAGAAGCATATGATCTACTGAAGGGTCTATAGGAATGCTCGACGGCACTTACTCTGAAGTCACAACCGGTCTCACTGCGGCTACAAAAAATATCAAGAGAGATCCAGGAGGTCATAGACCCGACTGGACTTGACCAAATGTATGCAGAAGCGGATGTTTTGGAAGTCCAAATACAACAGATAGAAGAAAACTCAACAGTGGCCAAGCAAGCCCTCCGGGAGCTCGGATAGCTAGTGAAAATCGGTGCCCAGACAATGCAACAACTAGCCTGTGAGGCCAATACTCAAATCAACACTGTGTTTGGTGACTTGCTGCCTAATGCAGGAGAAGAATTTGTCGCGAAGATCACAACCGGAACTGATGCACTAATGCAAGGATGGCAATAGGCCATGAAAACCTTTCAGGAACTCAAGGGATCAGCTCTAACAAAGGTCCCAAAGCTGGGGCCCTTGTTTAGACAGCCAGGAGAAAGGAGGCAGGAAGATCAGGATGAAGGGCCAAGTGGACCCATGGAAGTGGAAACGGTGCAGAACGATTGACTCGGGGCGAGTCAATAGGATGTTGTCGGGGCCTATTGGGGCCCTTGTTTTGAAATTAAATAGCTTTTGAGTTACGGCTAGTACGTGGCGGGATGCAACCATTGTAGGAAGAGAGATGTCAAGGTTGCAATGGAGTAAAGGATAGGGGGCACGGTTGTTGCGGGAGCAAGCAAAAACGGCGGAAGAGCATGGAAGGAAACAAGCAGTAGAACTCCCAACCAACAGAAATAAACAGAAGAAAGCCGAGTGAGAACAAAGGAAGGGCTTTTTTTTTTAAAAGTGATTCCATACAGGTGAATTGGTTTTTATCAAAGTGGAGGAATAACTTGTTATGATTTTTTTAATCCAACGTTTTGGACTTCATAAGTGAGTCCATCATCAGGGATAAACGCTCAGAGATCTTTGAAATTTTTTGAGAATTTAGGGCAAGGGAGTAATGATATATATAGTGATTTTAGAGGAAAATTTATTTTTAATAATGATGTCGGTTTGTAAGAAAGGTTAATAATTTTATTTATTTAGATTAATTTTATTTATTTATTTATTTATATATGTACATATATATTTTAATTTTAATTATAATTTTTTTTTAACATATCATTTAAAACTCTTGATTATTTATTTATTTAAAATTTTTATTTTTATTATTTTTATTTTTATTATTATTGTTTCAATTTTATTTTATTTAATTTAGTTTATTATTTATTTATTATTTATTATTTTATTTTATTATTATTATTGTTTATTTATTTTATTATTATTATTTATTTTTTCTATTTTTTATTTATTTATTATTATTATTATTATTATTATATGTTATGTTGAGAACTGAAAGGTTAGAGGCGTAGTAATTTTATTTTATTTATTTATTTTATTTTATTTTATTATTATTATTATTATTATTTAATAAATTAAATTTGTTTAATAACTAATTCATGAAATTATTATAGTTGATGTTGTTATTATTATTATTAATTTACATTATCATTTTTTGGATTCATTATTGTTAGGATTGATGTCACGAGAGGTGTGATGGATTAGGGGTTTCCAAGTGTTGCTAATGTTAAGACCATCATCGCAATTCATGTTATTCTTTCTTTTCTCTATTTCAATGGCTTCTTTGATTTTCCTTTTTAGATAGTGGTCTTCTTTGGATATGAGTTTAGCTTCTTCCATTCGTATGTAATGTGAGGATAAGGAGACGTGTTCTGCTAATGCAGATTTTTCAATTCTGTTCCTAGATATGTCAGCAGTGTGCTCTTTAATTCTAATGTTAAGGGATCTACTAGTTTCACCAATATATTCTTTTCCACAAGAGCATGGTATGATGTAGACGCCTTTTTGTAATCTAGGGTTTATGGGGTCCTTGGCTGAATCTACAATATTTCTGATGGTATTAAGAGGAGTGAAAGCAATTCTAATGTTATGTTTGTTGAGGATTTTGGAAATTTTGTCAGTTGTTCCTTTTATGTAGGGTAAAGAAATTTTGGGGACGTCAAAAGATCTTTTTTCGTTGTTTTTATTTAGGGTTTGGTTAATAGTTTTATTAATGACATTTTTGTTGTATCCATTATGTTGAAATACATGGTAGAGGTGGTTTATTTCTTGTCCTAGATGGTGAGAGTCTGAAATTCTGGACGCCCTAGTTGTTAAGGTTTTAATGATGCCAATTTTTTGCTTAGGATGGTGATGAGAGTCTGCATGTAAGTATCTTTCTGTGTGGGTTTTCTTCCTATAGACTTTGGTGCTAAGTTTTCCATCTTTTTTTGTTAAAAGGATATCTAGAAAGGGTAATTGATTATCTTTTTCCATTTCAATGGTGAATTTAATATGATTTGATATGTTAATGTGATTTAAGAAATCATTTAGTTTTGATTTTCCATGGATCCATTTAGCGAAAATATCATCTACAAATCTTTTCCATTCTTCAGGGGTGAATGGAAAGGTTTTGAGGGCTTTTTCCTCAAAATGTTCCATGTAAATGTTAGCGATTATAGGGGACAAAGGTGATCCCATGGCTACACCATGAGTTTGTTCATAGATAGTTCCTTTAAAGCTAAATAACGAAGATTTTAGACATAATCTGAGGAGATCTATTGTTTCGCTGTCTATCATATTTTTTATGACATCAATGGCTTCATCTATAGGTATCATGGTGTACAAGGAGACAATGTCGAAGCTTACCATGAGATCTTCGTCTTTCATGTCAAGGTTTTTGACCCATTGGACGAAGGATGTGGAGTCTTTAATGTAAGATGAGGTGTTTCCTGATAGGGGGCGGAGTTTTTTAGCAAGGTATTGGGCAAGGAGGTAGGTAGGTGAGCCTATGGTGTTGACTATGGGTCTTAGAGGGATGTATTTTTTATGAATTTTGGGAGCGCCATATATTCTAGGGGTGATTGAGCTTGATGGAGTGATTCTCTTTTTTGTGATAGTATCAAGAGATGATTCTTTTATTTTTTTAGTTACTTCTCTAAGAATTTTAGCAATGGGGTCTTTATTAAGATTTTATAGCAACCACTATTTTTAAGGTGTTCATCCATCTTTTTGTCATAGTCCAATCTATCCATTATTACCATTGCATTACCCTTATCAGCTTTTAGAATTATTATGTTTTTATTCTTTCTTAGGTTGTTTAAGGCAAGTTTTTCTTCTTTAGATATGTTACATGGAGGTGGTCTGGCTTTTTTAAGGATTTTCGCAATGTCTTGTCTAATATCTTTGGCTTCAATAAGGTTAAGGTCTCGTAAGGCGATTTCTACATTGCTAATGATGTTATCGTAAGGAATTTTGTTAGGAGTGATGGCAAAATTTAAGCCTTTTTGGAGAAGAGAAATGGAGGCTTGGTCTAATTCAACACTCGAAAGGTTTACCACGGAAGGAAGGTTTAAACTTACATCCTTCCTATCATTATGGACAGGGTGAGCCGAAAGGGGATTAATAGAGGGGGAACCGAGATTTTTTTGTTGCGATTCGTGATTAGGAGGGCAGGGAGATATGTTGGTGAGCGTTGGCTATTTAATGGAGTCGATGTTACTTTGAGGAGGGGCGACGTGATAGGTGGGATTGATGGAGTCATGTTGAGAGGGACGGTGATGCGAAGGGTGTAGGGAGTTGAGAGGGACGGTGATGTGAAGGGTGTAGGGAGTTGAGAAACGGAGGATTATTATGAGCAGCCAAGGAGACGTGCTGGATTTTGGTGATTGAATCGATGCTGTCTTGCGCAGGGAGGCCTTGAAGAGCTGGGTTATTGTTTATAGAAATGCTATGATTGCCCGATTCTTCCATCCAAGGGCGTATTGTAGCATTTTCTACGTGAGCATTGGATGTATCATGCTTACTGGTCCCGTCCAATTCTGTAGTGTGAACGTCTGGCGTATTTGTGAATTTGAGCATGCTGCAACCTGAAGTAGAGAATGCGCTAGAGTGAGGGGCGGTTTTTTTGTGAGTAGAGGAGACATGATGCGAAGGGTGTAAGGATTCGAGAAACGGAGGGTTGATAGGATTATGAGCAGCCGAGGAGACGTGTTGAATTTGGGTGATTGAATCGATGCTGTCTTGCGCAGGGAGGTCCTGAAGAGAAGGGTTATTTCTTGTAGAACCGTTGTGACTGCTCAATTCTTCAGTCCAAGGAAATTCTGCAGCATTGTCTGCGTGAATGTTGGATGTGACATGATTACAGGTCCCATCCAGTTCTGTGGCGTAGACGTCTGGCGCATTTGTGAATTTAAGCATGCTGTAATCGGAAACAGAGAATGTGTTAGTGTGAGGGGCAGACTGTTCATGAGTGCTGGCAACATTTCTGTTTTGAGTAGGGAGGTCACGAAGGGAAGGGTTCTTGGAGTCAGTGCTGGAGTTTACAGAGTCACCGTGACAGTTGAATTCTGATTCTGTGTTGTTGTCTGCGTGAATGTCAACCGTAACAGAAGTAATGTGATCGCTGATTGCGTCCTCCCAAGAAAAATTGTCTCTGTTGTTTGTCCAATTGTCTGACATCTGATTGTTGCGTTCTTCTTGTGGTTTGGGATTTCTGTGTTTAAATATACTATAGTCTGAAGCAGTGAATGCGTGTTCAGAGTTATGGTAGGACGGTGAAGAGGATTGGGACAACGATGTTAATTTCTTCTCCTTTTTTAGGATATCTTTTAATTAAAATTAAAATTAAAATTAAATAAATAAATAAATAATAATAATAATAAAATAAAATAATAAATAATAAATAAATAATAAACTAAATTAAATAAAATAAAATTTAAAAAATAATAATAAAAATAAAAATTTTAAATAAATAAATAATCAAGAGTTTTAAATGATATGTTAAAAAAAATTATAATTAAAATTAAAATATATATGTACATATAAATAAATAAATAAAATTAATCTAAATAAATAAAATTATTAACCTTTCTTACAAATCGACATCATTATTAAAAATACATTTTCCTCTAAAATCACTATATATATCATTACTCCCTTGCCCTAAATTCTCAAAAAATTTCAAAGATCTCTAAGCGTTTATCCCTGATGATGGACTCACTTATGAAGTCCGAAACGTTGGATTAAAAAAATCATAACAGGTTATTCCTCCACTTTGATAAAAGGAAGGGCTATCAGTCACACTGGCAGCAGAACAAATAGGCAGCTAGCCAGCAGAAAGACGAGGTTGATCTAGACAGGATCAGGAAACAGGAGTCGTAGGAGATCTCTATTTGTGTTGCTCTGTTCTCTATCCTTCTTGATCTTTGTGTTTCTCTCTGTCCAATAGGACCACATTCTGTTATATTCGAGCTCATGCTAAGGAACCCTGTAATAGCTTGTTTCTAATAGTTGATTTATAATATATTCATAGGTTGATGTTCTGGGTATATGTTGTGGTCTCGAATGAATGGTTTTACTAGTAATTTTAAATTTTATTTGTTATAAGTCTGAATGCACTCTCGAGAGATATCTTTCATGGAACGTTGCATTTTTTTAGACCTTTGTCATAGTTCTGATTTTTTCATGCCACTGTCATCATGCTTGTTAGCCCCCCTATGAAATTCTTGACAAGCAAGCTGGGGGCTAGATTGTTCTGGAGCCTCCAAGGAATGCCTTTCCCCTGAAAATTCATCCTCCTTGGAGCCTCTTTGTGCTGTGCCCAATTCTAATCCTTGTTGTTGACCCATTGCTCGGAGAGGCCTATTACTCCCTCTTTCACCCCTACATCCTAGCAAAATTCCCCATCACAACATCTGTTTTCCCTTTATTGAAGTTTCCCTTTAATCCCTCCATTATTCCCTTAAATTCCCCTAAATCCTATCTAAACCCAACCATCACCCTTGTTCCTTAAAATCTCCACTTCACCTCCTTATCGTTACCTCCTTCGGGCCTGAAATAGCACTCAAAATGAATTAAAATGATGAATTTCACTATATCAGGCCTTAGCCCCCTTCTGTGTTAGCTCCGCACCCTTTCTTCCATGTGATCCCGTGTCGAAACCGTGTGCAAAGTCCAAAAGGCATTTACCACAAACTCTCATTGGGCACAGTCCTAGCCGGTGATATCATCTGAATCGTCCATCACCCGATAGATCAACGGCGCGGAGTTTTCCTTCCCCTGTGGTCCCCGCCAGCACGTTCGCTCGAAAACCGCCAATATTTTCTGCACCGCTTATGCGCAGAGGGCGGTTTTCCTCCATCGCCCAGCGATTCCATACATCATGCGCCACCTGTCCCTTGTACGATTCCGAAACCGCTGTCTCCCCATGCGTTAAATCCCGACTAAAGATGCCCAGCGGAATTGCTGCCGACCATCAGATCTGAGAGGGCTCATCCAACGGCTGACGTCTCCCGAAGATGCGCGCGGTTTAACCTGCTGTCCATTGCCCCATGGCCCACTGTGCATCGCATTCCTGCCGTCGATCTCTCTGGATATCTGACGGCCCAGATCTGTTCTTCCATCGTTGACTGTTCCACGGTCTCCCGCCTCGCCACATCACCTCCACGTATCCTTGCCGTACGACCGCACGTCTCTCCACATATATTTTTTTTTGAAGTCATTTTACGTGGTTTTTCTATGCAGACTGCCTCCGCTGTGTATCCACCTCTCAGACCATTTGTCGTCGAACCCTCGCCATAAACCTACGCGTTTTTTCTCCTCGGCATTTTACATGGTCGCCCTCATCATATCCGTCATGTCCGCCACTCCTAGGTCTGTTTCCTCATCCAATTTGTTGTTTTGTAGGGTTGCTAGAGGTGAAAAACTCCACATTCCGGTCGTACCATCTTAATGGAGAAGTTTGCAGACAGGATTAAATCCGGGGGCCGGCGCTATTATAAAATTGTCAAAGAAAGCAGCTGACGGGATTTGCACTAAGGAAAAGCGGGATTCCAAACTCTGAGAATCTCCCATCACCATTAAAACCCGAGCTAACCTGTTAGAGGTGGAATTGAAGCAGCAGAGCGTTCCAGTACAGAGCAAAGGGAGATTAAGGCCAACTAATGAAGATCTTAAGCCTTAGATCAGTGTTTTAAGAGACAAAGCAGCAGTTTAAAGACCCCAAAGATCAATCCAAAGGATCTTGAGCACAGTATCAGGTACCATCTGGGTTTATTCATCAGTAGAATGCTTTTCTCCATCAAGTACAGGGCACCCATACAGCTCTTATTATGTAGAATTTCCCTGAAAGAATTTCCGCCCTAACTACAGTTCAAAAATAGTCAGACATTTATGAAGCAGACCTCTCAGCAGTTGTGTATCATTTGTTTATTCCCCACAAGTACAACAAAGTATGGCCACCAGAATGCATCAAGTCATATCTGGAAGAAAGGTAAATCTGAAGAAGATCACTCCTGCATAACTATGATAGAAATTAACTACTCAGTACTCAAACAGAATGGGCCTCAGCCCTATCTCTCTACTCAGTGTTTAATGACACATTTAATTTTCACCTGCCCTCTCAGTCGATTTTCTGTCCATCATCTGCTATAAAGCACAGAAGGAAATTATTGTAATGGTTGTTGATGAGATATCGGTGAAATGTAAGTATTTTCCTCTTGAGACAGGATTATCTGTGTAATATTGTAAGATAGGCTGAGATTTGATGTATTTAGACTGAATGTTCAAGATATGGGCTATGATGTACCTGATAGGTGTTGTTTTTAATATGACAAGCATGTTTCTTTGGATCCTGATCTTAAGCAGCTGGTGATGTTTTTCCTTTCTCTGTATTTGTGATTGACTTGCTTTCATTTCATCATGTTTCTTCAGGCTTGCATCAGAAGTTTGGCATAAGATTTACCCTTGATAGGTACCTTATGTTGCTACTCTCCCAGCCCTTTATGTTTTCTGCTCATATGTGTAGCTGAATATTGATTTCAATTGATTTAACCAGTGTAGTGGATGTTATTGCCTGCTCTCTGATGTATGAATTAATGAAGTCTATGTTTAGATTTTCTTATTAAGATTTAATTGGATGTGTTGAGAATACTGGGGGGGTCTAGAACCTTGTCTCTGCCTCTCTATGGTCTTGCCTCCCAATCAAGCCTTTCTAAGATCCCTTGTCCTACCTCTGATTTTGTCCAAGCAGGTCTGGAGTTAAATGACCTCTGACCTGATCTATAGACAAAGTTGGGTGGTTCTCTTTCACTCATTTTTAGTCCTTAATGTCCCATTCCCAATAGCATCTCTAAGATCCAAATGCTCTAGATGACTAGCCCAACTGAAAGCTTGCACATTGATTACAAATAAACCCTTTCTTGACTCCATTGCCTAATGGCCTTGATTTTCCCTGAGTTGTCGATCTTAGCCTAATCGCTTCTATGCTCATCCTTGTCTTATGATGGAACTTCTTTCCTGATTCCCAACAACCAAACACATACAATCAAACAAACAACCCTGAGCCATATAACTAGCCTAAAACCATAACTTAGAATTTCAAAGACATAAATCCTTTGACCATCATAGAGAGATCCCTGTCTGGACCTAGGAGGGCTAGATCCTAAGGTCTGAAAGTGGTTCTATGTTGTCTCATCTTTTGGTCTTGTCAACCTGGCCAAAACATGGGAACCCCAACATAATGGCGACTCCACTGGGGACAATCTGAGTGCATTTCACCTTAAACAATCCTAGAAACTTAGAAACTTAGAACTCTAGTCAGGTTGACAGCTAGTCACTCCATTCTTGAATCGACCTCCATTATTGAATATCCATCATACTCTTAGACAGAGCCTGGAAAGGGCCAGGTAGCCTCCAGATCTCATCCTCTTTTCAGAGGTGACATATCTGGTAAATGCCCTCCCAGTCAATCTCTAGTTAGAGCTTGCTGTTTAGAGGAGATTCCTGAAAGGTGATAGTACCTGAGCACTGTGGTGGAAACTCTACCTCCTAGAAACATCCTAAACCCTCCACCTCATGACTCCATTGTTCCTAAACTAAAAGACTCCACTGGTGATCAGTAGGCCTGCTGATTATCTTGGTTTCACAATTAGACTCCACTGGGAGACCGGCCCCTGTGAGACAACATCAACCACAGTAGAAGTAACAAATAGGGTTAAGATGCTTGGCTAGGAAACAACATTCTGGCTTTCAGAACTATTCACACAAGAACTTATCCCAACCCTGACCCACCTAAAATAGTTGACAATCCAGAGAGTATCCTCAAGGGAGCTCCTACACCTAAAAGACCAGCTATTTCCAGTCGCATTCATAGAGCTCATTCTGCACCAGATGACATAACAACTCTATCACATTACCTCCCTGACCTAGACATACCTAATAGATTACCTAGAGCTAGGTCATTCAATCACCTAGACCAGAAAGACCTTGAGCCTCATAAGACACCATCTAACAGTGGTCAAAACACTAGGAACAGAGAAACCCCTCCATCTACACCACCTGATTTTCACTTCCTTCAAAATTTGGGGCTCTCCCACCCTAGATCTGCTCAATAGACTTCTACTGGTCCAAATATCCCTGTCATCCAAATATCAGTTGCTCAAGCCAACCTTATACCTTATCAGAACATCATTATGGCAGCTTGGTACACACCTTTAGTTTTACTGCAACCCTTGTTACCCTTACCTAATGATTATTAGTCAAAAATCCCACACTTCACTGCCGAAGAATCCATTACAGCTCAGCAACATGTAGATAAGATGGAGGATTCTTTTGATTATATGGAAATTGATGATGAAACAATCAAAATGAGAATCTTTGCCCAAAGCTTAGGGGGTGAGGTGAAGAAATGGTTTAAGAGTTTACCTCCTGGCAGTATTCAAGATCTTCCTGCATTATACCAGACCTTCATAAAAAAATGGGAGGTTAGAGAAAACCCTCGCCAGCTCCTAGCAGAATACATGTCCCTTAAGAGGAACGTAGGAGAGAGTGTTCACGATTACACCACTAGATTCAACAGCATTTACAATGCCCTCCCTCCACACATGAAACCTCCTCAAGGTATGGCCCTAGCAAAATATCTTGATGGATTTGATGCTGACATGGCCTACAAGCTTAGATATAAAGAGTACACCACATTAGAAGGCATGCAGAAAGGAGCCATAACCATAGAAGCAAACTTGATGGAAAAAAGGGCAAGATTGAAATCTGAGAAAAGGGTAACCTATAGGGATGACAATGTAGCTTCCACATTCGACCCAAACTATGACAAATTATCTAAAAACATGGATAAGCTGCAACAAATGATGGAAAAAATGGTTGTCACAATCAGCAATCAGAACAAAAACCAGAACCAAAATCAGAACCAAAACTTTAGAAGAAATAACAATGCTCCCAACAGACAAAAAGAATCAGATCAACAAATTACTCCCCCATTCCAAAAAAATTTAGATGAAGATGAGGGAATCATTGAAGAGTCTGAAGGGACTGGAATAAACATGTTTGAAACAGAAGACTCAGTCCTTAACTGTGATTCAGGGGAAGAACAACCCTCACCTGCATGCTGGGATGAGGAGTGGTTAGAAACTGAAGATTACAGATTGGGATTTGAAAATGCCATGTTACAGGTCAGGGAACAATATGAACTTAGGAGCAAGAAAAGCCAAGATACTTCCAAAGAAAAAACTCCTGAGGTAACCATCAAGAAAAGACCTGATAAATCCTCTAAAGCATCTGCTGCAGATAACAAATCAACAGTTGAAAGTTCTGGTAAGCATAAGGAGAAAGACAACCAAGACATTGAAAAACAAAGCCAACCAGCCAGGAGCACTAGCAGTGCAGTTAGTGCTCCAGATAAAATTATTCCTAACCTTGTACATAGTGAGAAATCACAATCTGATTCAGCTACTAAGATGGTAGCGAATAAAACAGAGTCAAGTATTTCCAAGGTCCAGTCCACTTTCAATCTAGAGAGTGAACTTGCAAAAATCAAAATCTCTGTACCATTATCTGAATTGACCGCTCAAGATGTATATAAAGGCCAAATTTCGAAGGCATTGAATCTGGGAGAAATGAATGATTCTGTAAATCTTAATGATGATCAACCAACCCTACTCTTTGGTCCAAAAATTGAAGGAAAATTTTAGGAAGGGGTAGTTCCACCTTTCTATATCAGTCTCAACATTCATGACAAGATACTTCACAATGCCATGCATGATTCTGGAGCATCACACAATTTAATGCCTAAGGTAGTGATGGAAAAGCTAGGCCTAGAGATAACACGACCCTACAAAGATCTATATTCATTTGACTCTAGCAGAGTAAAATGCCTAGGCCTGATCAAAGATTTATGTGTGAGTTTGACCCAGATTCCTGCCAAATGTATGGTCATGGATGTGGTGGTGGCAGATGTGCCACCCAAGTATGGCATGCTGCTATCTAGATCATGGGGAGCCAAACTGCAAGGAACAATGCAGATGGATGGCTCATATGCCACTATCCCTATATTCGACCAACTTAGAAGACTGTATAGAGAGTCTCAGATGAAATTCTTAGTCAGTAGCCCCGAGAAGCCTGAAAATTCACCATTATACTCTGTACACACAGACCTGGATTCCTTCATCATTTATAATGACCAATCCTTAGGAGAGCCAGAATCTGAAAGTAAAAATTCGAGCAAAAACACGGAGCCCATGGACTTTATCATAATGGCTACCCTGGAAGAATACAATGAAGAAAACCGTGGGCAGGATAATGAAAAAAAAACTCAAAATGAACCATAAATGCTATGCAGTCAGCCTGTTAGTCACACCTCTCAAACTGACATACCACGTGAAGAACTAGACAACCCACAATCTAGTACAGGCTCCCCAACGCAACATAATGGCGAACCCCTGTGGGAAATGAATTTTGATGGGTCCTGTACTAAGAAAAATGCTGGAGCAGGGGTGTGGCTACGTAACATAGAAAATGACCACGCAGAGAGCCATGCTGTGAATCTGCATTTCAAATGCACGAATAATATTGCAAAGTATGAGGCTCTCATCCTGGGTCTGAATTTATTGAAGAAATTAGGAGCCCGTAGGATAGCTATGAGAGGAGACTCTGAGTTAGTCATCAAATAGGTGAATGGTGAGTATTCATAAAAACACCCCAGGCTTAGGGCATACAGGAATGACACTCTGGATTTGCTGAAAACGTTTGTTGAATATGAATTAGTGTTCATTCCTAGGGGGGAAAATGCAATTGCAAATGGATTAGCTTGTCTAGCTAGCTCATATCCTAAGACCCCATTTGACCAACAGATTATCATTCAGATCAAATTCAGGCCTGCAGTGCCAGACAATGAAAAATATTGGCAGGTCTTTGAAGGAGACAAACAGATCGAAGATTTCCTGGTGGGCAGGAATGAGTTTGAATTTTCTGATTTAGACTTGATTTCTGATGACAACTACCCAAGCGAGGATCCCCCAGATGAACAAGAAACACCCTGTAACATAGAAATAAATTCTTTTTCTGAGAAAACTGGAAATCCAACCAAAAATCATGAAAACACAGATACCGAAGAGGTAGAGGTGCTGCAGGCCAAAGATAAGAACATACCCAGATGCCTGGCACCCCTAGAGGACCTTTTTGACTTTGATGACGTATCAAAGAAGCCCACTATAGAACATGCAGAATCAGATATAGAAGAATGCAACATAGGCACTGAAGACAGACCCAAAATGATAAAACTGGCTAAGTCTATACCTGCAAACATGAAGAAAAGATACATTGACTTGTTTAAGGAATTCATTGATGTGTTTTCATGGAGCTATGAAGACTTAAAGGCCTATGACACCAACATCATACAACACAAAATACCCTTGAATAAAAATCACAAGCCTTTTAGACAAAAACTTCGTAGAATCAATCCAAAACAATTGCCTGCAGTAGAGAAAGAGATCAGGAAGATGTATGATGCAGGCATAATAGTTCCTGTGAGGTTTTCTGATTGGGTGTCAAACTTGGTGGCTGTGAGAAAGAAAACAGGAGATATTAGACTATGCATAGACTTCAGAAACCTCAACAGAGCCTCCTTGAAAGACAACTACCGTTTGCCTAGAATGGAGCATATCCTACAGAAGGTAGTAGGCTCTAAAAGAATCTCCCTGCTTGATGTTTTTTCAGGATATAATCAAGTTCTGGTACTCCAAGAAGATCAACTCAAAACAGCATTTACCACTCCATGGGGCACCTTCATGTATGTGAAAATTTCTTTTGGATTGATGAATGCTGGCGCCACCTTCCAGAGAGATGTTTGGTCAATTTAGTGTGTCCTAAATTGCTGCATTTAATTGTCAATCCGGGAATCGTAAGCTGATGAAGTGCGGCGCACTATATGTGCAAGATAACCTCTTTCTTAACTTTTTGTCGTTTGTGGTCTTTCTAAGGTAAAATGGAAATTCTAAAGTGAAAAGCAAGCTTGGTTATATTTATTCAAGGAAGTGATATCCACTATAATGATTTACCAATCTTGAAACTTTAAAAGCAAATTGAAATTACAATGACAAAAGAAAGTAAACTGCTGAAATGAAAAGTGCTGCTAATCTAATGAATCAAAACAAGAAACTAGTGAACATGAAAACTAAACTATTCTTGCCGCCAACTGAACACAAAAGAAACTACGCTTATGGAAATTCAAAATTGCAATGAAATAAATCTAAATCAGATTACATCAATTCATTTTCTGACCCTTCATCATTAGACCATCTATGACTTGCGGAAGTAATCATAAACAACTTGTGTAACTGATATTTAATTCGCAGAAAGTAAACTAATACTAAACCATACACACATGATTCAATCCCTCGCCATCAGTCCAGCTGTGGCTTTCGGAGGCAACTGAAGATGTCATACATGATTTAATATATATAAGTTTGCAGAAAAGAAACTAATACTAAACTACACATTTCATAATGCAGCCCCTCACCATCAGTCCAGCTGTGGCTTTCGGAGGTAACTGAAGACACTATGAGCAGCTTAATATATCTAATTTTGCAGAAAAGAAACTAATACTAAACTACACATTTCATCATGCAGCCCCTCACCATCAGTCCAGCTGTGGCTTTCGGAGGTGACTGAAGACACTATGAGCAGCTTAATATATTTAAATTAATCTACTAAATCAGATAAACAAAACTGAAATGTACAAAGCAAGACTGAAGTTAAACAAATGCTATGAAAAAGGAAACTAGCAGCAGAATAATGTTAGTCTCATATCATTAGCCAAAATACTATGAAAAATGCCCGGGCTGTCTACCTAAAACCTGCACAAGAAAAATGATCAGTGATTTAACAATTATAAAAACATGAAAGACAAGAATGCAATGGAAATTAATGAACAGAAATGAAGCAACTATGAAATATGAACATGTAATGAGTTATGATACAATGACTGTTTAAAGAAATGAAATGAAAAATATATACATTAATACACAGAACCTCGGCTGAGCAGGGGCCCTCTACACAGCTCTGGTACGATCCTCAAACACGAATTAAGTTATAAAACAGAGTTTTCTCACATTAAAAAGCAGTTCATTACAGACTGGTAGTATTACGGCTCAAGGCAGCATAATCACTACAAAGCTAACATAACAGAGTACGCACAACAACTATCAATTAACAACTCCACCACTAACTCTACGTGCGTATGCAAACGCTCTTTATAAAACAATAAAATGTAACTGTCTCCTGAAGTTTATGATAGCAGCCAGCACGTAGACCACTAAGGCCACGTATATAGGAGTATGGCCATGTTGGAAAACGGATCTATGGAAGGTGGGCGCTTAAATTCAACTCCAAAACTTTGCACAGATGTCAATTAACCTCCGCAAGCTTGGAAACGGCCGTATGGATGTTTCTATGCCACGAAACAGAGTCCAACCGACATAGAACTCCACAGTTGACTTCCACGTGGATGGCTTTGACCGCGGCTTTCCTTGACGAATTTACTTGAACCAATAGGACACGAACCATGTCCTTGTCATTCCTAACCTGCCCATGTGGCTCGTTTCCTTCGTTGACACCTGTAACATTGATTTCCACAAAATAGCTGCGGAAAGTTGCAGCGGCTGCGGAAAGTGACAAGTTTCCGCAGCTGTATGAACAAAATCTAAATCAAATAGAAACACACAAACATAATTAAAAACCATGTTAGATACCCTTTTGCACATGATATTGACAATTTTGGAGGTTTAGGTGAGTGAAAAAGATATGGAAAAGTGTATGGAAAAGAGGCAAATTCGGGACTCAACATACCCCCACCGTGAAGGTGTTGCATGTCCTCATGCAACCAAAATTTTGATATTCTCTGTTCAATTCATGTGCCTTGATACTTCAGCCAGCACATCTAACCCCCTTCTCTTCTTCTTTGGTACTGCCATCATTCTGGGTTTCTTCATTAAGCACCTGAATTTGATATTCACAAGTGCTCTGCTCAATTTTTGGCATTTCTTTTTTAGCTTCTTATTCTTCTTTTGCCAAATACCCAGATGTAACATAGTATTGTCATGGATAATTTTGTCCAGTTTGCCTTGCTCTTTGAGTGTTTCATTTTCATTTTTGATATGCCGATTCAAAAGCTCAAGCTCAAAAATCTCTTGTTTTAATGACTGAACCAAGTCATCCTGCAATGTATGAGGCTGAGTAGAAGAGGTACTTGGACCTGTGGCTGCCTTCTCCAGGGATTCTATATAGTCATAGACCTCCTGCTGTTTGGGGTCTACTTCCGGTGTCTTTTTCATTGGATTGTCCTCAAAATGCTGCAAGGGAGAATTATGTTCAAAATTTGGCTGAGGAGAACTTTCATCAATATTTTGCCGAGAATAAGATGGAGTACGCTCATTGTCTGATTGGGAGTGAAAGGAGTCAGGTTCACTAACTGACTGAAATGGACTATTGTCAGTTGGAGACTGTTCAGATGTCTCCTCACCCAAATCAATGAAATGAGGACTTTTAATTTGTGTTTTTCTCAATTTTCCCTTAAGCCTGCTGCTTCTCCTCACATGCTGTGGTACACTACCCTTTTGTTCTTGTTTTCCTGTTTTTGCCTTCTTGGATAGAGATGACTGTTTTTGAAGAAAAATTAATCTTTCATATAGAACTTGGTGATCTTCTTCTTCAGAAGAAGAAGTTTTATGGACAGCCTCAATAATTTCTTTTCCTTTTGGTATTGTTGGCTTCTTAGCTTTAATTTCTTTCTTCTTCCTTTTTACCAATCTCTCTTCCCTATCAGTTTTCTTCATAGTAGTAGTAGAAGTATCTTGGATTTCATCTACTGTTCTTTTCCTTCTACTTCTTTTTGTTGTGCTAGCTGCGGGAATTTCCTGTGTAGGAGCAACTTGGGTTTCATCATTCATTTTCTTTCTTCTACTCCTTCTAATTGGATTACCTTCAGGAATTTCCTGAGGTTCTTCAAAGAAGTTTCTAACTAGGAATTGTTCCCATGTATCTTCTCTTTCCTTTAGCTCCTTTTCAATCAGAATTTTTATAAACCCATGATGATATAAATGAGGCTCTACATCTCCTAGGTGTTTTTGCACAGTCACAGCCATTTTCTTCAAGCTATTGAATAGGAAGTAAGGAAGATTGAGAGTTTGGTTTTCAAGAAAATTCATCAATATCCTAGTATGATACATGTACATAGAGCCAAAGCGGCCTTCACATGTGATAAATTTCTGAACAATGAGTAATAAAGTGGCCCATTCATCTTTTATTGCATGCACAGGGATTCCTCTTTTGAAAACAGTGATATCCATACCTTGATTTCGGAGGATTGTTCTCCATGCCTCATCACTGATACTTTTATTTTTGAACCAACGTTCTCCTTCCTGAAGAAGCTCTGTGGCTGCTGCTATTGATGCTTCATTGACCAAAAACTTGAGGTCTCCCACTTCTGCTCCCGAGCCATCAAATGATCTTGCAAACGCTTTGGTAACTTCTCTGTGGTAACCCCTGAATTTCTGAATAAAACGCAGCCATTTAGCTTTCCTCAACATCTCTTTTGCTTGTGGAAATCCCTCTATGAACTTCGGTCCTTCCGGCTCTGCCCTTAATAATTTTCCCATTTTACTTCTCTGTGCTTAACAAGCTTGCCTCTGTGAGGGTTTAAGTGGAAATAGAACGATGGAATACACAGAATCGAGCACAATGTTGTGGGGATGTTATCAAAAAACGGAAATGAGCACCATACACAGAATGGAATAAGACTGTGGGTGGATATACGGGAATGAGAGTGAGCAAAAGGAACGGAATGGAGTGAAACAGGGAATGAGAATGAGTAGAGTGAGGTTTTGTAAACACGACAGAGAAACGACAAAGAGGTTAACAAAGCATAATGCATTCGGCCGCATTTTGAATTTTTGGTGGCTGTGTCATAAATATGAACACGTTTCAATCAATGATTATGAAGTTATGCGGCTTGTAAGAGTCCTTTGTCAACTCAAATACGTATCATTATCTATGGTGGGATATTTTAACATGAGTGAGAGTCGGAATTTCAATAATGAAACCGTTTGTGAATAAATGTAAGAGGATAACATAGAGATCATGGAAGGTTACGGACTGTCAATATAATCATTGCGCGTTATGGGTAGAGCTCATAGTTTAAAATTACATAAAAATGTGTTTTTCGATACTATTTGAAATAAACTTTATTCATACCTTTGGAATCCTTGTTTTTGCCCTTGGTCTTCAACTGATTGATCTTCATTAGTGTCTTGAATGTCCCATTGATCCTCTCCTGCATTTTATTTCATGATTTATGAAAATAACAACTAACTGTACATTCTTTTTTTGAAAACAGAGTAGTAGTAGCTGCGGAATCTGCTTCTGGCTGCGGAAACTGGAGTCAGCTGCGGAAACAGATGTCAGCTGCGGAAACTGACACAGCTATTACTTGGCTGAAATAGAAATGAACAAATGACAAATGACCAAGTGGAAATGGTCATAAAAATATTTTTATTGATGGAATGGATGAGATGAAGTGGAATGAAGTGAAATGAAATGAAATGAAATGAAGTGGAATGAAATGGAGTGGGTGGTGAGATGAAATGAAATAAAAGACAGAATTTTTTTTTGGAAAATATAGAGTGTCAGGTATCCCTGATTTTCACTCCATATTTTCTGTATAAGACTGCCAATCAATGATTGGTTTTCAGGCTTATACCATTTTTTTTTTTTTTTTTTTTTTTTTTTTAACTTGAAAAACAAAAGCTAGCTTGGTAGAGAAGAAGGATTCTTCTCTACCAGCCTGATTGCAGAACTTTCTTGAAACAACTTGATGAAATCCTCTTTAGAGAGTGGCTTATGATAAACTTTCAATCTATGGCCATTCACTATAAGAGGAGTTTGAAACTCATCAATGGTCTTGATTCTTACAGCTCCATTGTTAAAGATCTTGTCAATCTCATATGGCCCAAGCCAATGAGTCCGAAATTTCCCTTGAAAATCTTTAAACTTGGAGTCAAATAACAATGCCCAATCTCCTTCTTGAAACTTCTTCTCTTTGATATATTTGTCATGCCATTTAGTTCTTTGATATTGAACTAGATCAGTTCTTAGAATTGCTTCTTGTCTGATCTCATCTAGCTCATTCAACTGTTCCATTCTATGCTTTTGGGCTTCTGATAAGTCCATCCCCAACTGAACTGCTATCTTGAAGGTCTTGACTTGGAACTCAATGGGGAGCAAGACTTCTTTCCCATAAACAAGTTCATAGGGAGAATGTCCCGTTGTATTCCTCCATGTAGTTCTGTAGGCCCACAAGGCTTCTGGAAGCCTTTCTGCCCAATCTCTTCTATGTAGATGAACAGTTTTGGTGATGATACTTTCAAGAACTTTGTTTGTGGACTCCACTTCACCATTTGCTTGTGGATGGTAAGGAGTAGATCTTCTGTGCTTGATTTTTTATTCTTCCATCAACTTCTCCACCAAATTGGATGTGAATTGGCTCCCCTGATCTGTCACAATTTCTCTTGGAACACCAAAGCGAGTAAAAATATCCTAATAAAGAAAATGAACAACTGAATTTTCAGTAGCAGATACTAATGCTTTAGCTTCTACCCATTTAGTAACATAATCAGTGCAAACCAATATATACTTCTTTTGCTTCGATGGTGGATTAATCGGTCCAATGAAATCTAAAGCCCATTTTTCAAAGGGTTCAATGAGTACCTGTGTTTGCAATGGAATTTCATTTGAAAGGGTAGGTTTCCCTACTCTTTGGCAGCTGTCACACCTTTTGACATATTGTTTTCCATCTTTGAAGAGGGAAGGCCAATAATATCCTAAAGAGAGGATTTTATAGGCCGTCCTTTTGTCTGCAAAGTGTCCGCCGCATGGTTCATCATGACATGACTTAAGAATATCAGGCATTTCATCTTCCCTGACACATCTTCTGATCACAAGATCTGGCCCTGTTTTAAACAATTCGTTAGAAATCCATGAATATCTTGAACTCTCCCGAATAATTTTTCGTTTTTCTCTTGGAAATAAATGTGAAGGTAGTTTCCCTGTAACCAAATAGTTAGCAATATCTGCATACCAAGGGGTCTTAATAGTTACTGCAAACAAATATTCATCAGGAAACTTATCTTCTACAGAAGAATCTTCTTTAGTATTTTGAATTCTAGACAAGAAATCAGCTACTGTATTCTGTTTTCCTGGTCTATCCAACACAGTAATATTGAATTCTTGCAAAAGTAAAAGCCATCTTGTCACTCTGCCATTAGTAACAGGTTTGTTCATTAAATATCTAACTGCAGAATGGTCAGTATGAATAAAAGTTTCATAGCCTGTTATGTAATGTCTAAACTTATTAATTGCATGAACAACAGCTAAGAATTCTTTTTCAGTCACAGTATAATTCAACTCTATGGGAGTCAAATTTTTACTGGTGTAATAAATGGCATAAGGAATTAAATCTTTTTGACCCAACACAGCTCCAAGAGCTGTATCTGAAGCATCTGTAGAAATATGGAAAGGAAGTTTCCAATTTGGTACTCTCAAGATAGGTGCTTCAGATATTCTTGTTTTCAAAGTTTCAAAAGCGGATTGACAATCAGGATCCCATTTAAATTCACAGTCTTTTGTAAGCAATTTGAAGAGTGGAGATGCTATTTTAGTGAAGTTTTCTATAAATCTTCTATAGTAACCAGTAAATCCCATAAAACTTCTAACATCTCTTTGACAATTTGGAATAGGTAACTTTGAGATGACTTCAACTTTTGATCTATCAACCTTAATCCCATCTCCTAAAATATGATGCCCCAAAACAATCCCTTCAGTAAACATCATAAAGCATTTTTCATGGCTTAATGAAAGGTTTGTTTCTTTACATCTTATAAGAACTTTTTCCAAATTTTCTAATGCTTCTTCAAATGAATTACCATAAACTGTAAAATCATTCATATAAACCTCTACACAATCATGGATTAGATCAGAAAAAATTCCTAGTACTGCTCTTTGGAATGTTGCTGGTGCATTACATAACCCAAAAGGAAGCACTCGGTAGGCAAAAGTTCCCCATGGACAAGTGAATGTGGTCTTATCTTGATCTTCAAGTGCTACCTGAATTTGATTATAGCCACTAAAACCATCCAAAAATGAAAAGTACTTTTTACCTGCTAATGTATCTAATACCTGATCAATAAAAGGCAAAGGAAAGTGATCCTTCAAAGTCGCTTTGTTCAATTCCCTGTAATCAATGCATACCCTCCATTTACCATTCTTTTTAGGTACTATAACCAAAGGAGAAACCCATCGGCTATCTGAAATTGGATAAATGAAGTTTACATTGAGTAGTTTTTGGAGCTCTTCTTTCACTATCTCCTAAGATTTGGATTCATCCTTCTTTGAGGTTGTCTGATTGGTCTACTGTTTTCCTCAATATAGATATGATGGATGCAAGTCTTAGGATCAATACCTTTCATGTCAGTATACTCCCATGCAAATGCAGTAGAATGTTTTTGCAAGATTCTGGTTAGTTCTTCTTGTTGTGACTTCTCCAGATGTTTGTTAATATTCAATGTCTTTTCTGGAAAAATATCAATAGCAGAATTACCAAACTCTTCCATAGAGTAAAGAGACATTTGTCTTGATGATAAATATTCTATGTCAGATTCCAACTGAAATTGTGTGGGGTCATATTCTGAAGTTATCTCAAAATTTTCTAATGTGTTCAGAATTTGACTATCCTCACTAATTTCAGAAATGGTAAAGACAGGTTGTATAGTGTTCTCATCATCGACCCATTCATTGTCTCCTACTTCCGTGATTGCTCTTGCTGGAGGATACAAATTGAATTTCTTTGTCGAATTACCATTAGAAATGTACATGTCTCCAGATCTACAACTAATAAAAGCATCAGCTGTGGCTAGCCAAGGTCTTCCTAAGATAAGTGGATGTCCTCCTAGATTATTTTTGGGAGTCAAAATCATAAAGTCTACTGGATATTCCCAAGAATCTAAGGAGACTGAAATATCTTCTAATACACCATTTGGTTTAATAACCGATCGATCTGCAAGTTGCAATAAAGTAGGTGTAAAAACAAGGTTAGGAAGTTTTAACTGTTCCATAGTCTGTCTACTCATAATGTTGATAGCAGCCCCTAAGTCAATCAATGTGTTTGGAATTTCTATCCCATTTATATATGTCTTGACAATTGGACTTCCTGGATCTACATACTTCTGCATGGTAATTTTTCCCATCATAATGTCTGCAATCTTTCCTACCAGGTGGATTCTTCTTGTGTCTTTTAGCTTTCTTCCTGGTCTTTTGAAACTCAACTCCTTTATGGTTTTTGCTAGAATAGGAATTTCTCGAATGGCTTGTAGCAATGGAATCTTGATACAAACATTCTTCAATTCATCTAGAAAGTCATAGTTAGGCAACAAGATTTGTTTTTCCACCCCTTATCAATTTGTAGTCTTTCCGGAAAAGGAGGTGTAGATGAAGATACAGGTTGCTCAACTATAGGAGTTGTGGATGTTAACTTTTCTTTTTATTTTTGAATTTTTGAATTTTGAAGAGATTCTTCCTCAGAATCCTTATTGACTTGAAGAGAGTCCTCCTCAGAGGTATCTTTCTCTTGAATATATATAGAAGGTTTTTCTAAAACTCTACCAGATCTGAGTTGTACATCGTTGAGAGGAACAATCATATAGGTAGGAAATTGTTGTCCTTCTACCATATAAGTAGCTTGAGGATTCTTATTGTTAGGATTTGGCAATGGCTGAGCTGGAAGTTGATTTGTCTTCTGTTGGTATGGGAGCATGAGTTGAGACTGCATTTAAGGGAGAAGATGTTGGGGGAAACATGTGTTTAAAGTTGTCAGATTTTCATTTGAAAATTGTGAGCTGTTGATTTAGTAAAGATGAGGATAATATAGAATGGAGCAAATCTCCCACAGTGATTCAAAATTTCAGACCAAAGTATTCATATGAAATTTTGATGTTGAAGTTGTGTTGTTATTAAGGAGTCCAATTTGGTGGGGTTTGAAGATTCATAGGGTTATTAAACCCTCGAGATTGTTGTCCCTGCCAAGGTCTCCTTGCGACAAAACAGAGAGATTCTATTGAATTTGGATCTTCTTGAAAAACAGCTTTGAGTCCAGGGATTGAAGGACAATCCTTGATTTCATGATTTTCTGAGCAAATCATACATGTTTATACAACTTTTGCATCCAAGGGACATTCCCTTAAAGCATGTTTCTTTCTACATTTCGGACAAAAGATGGCTAAAGCATCTATTTCTGCTTTCTGCTTGTTTTGGATTTTAAGGGTATCTAGTTGTTCACTAAGATTCCCTAAGATATCAGTTTTAAACTCATCAAGCATATTACCAATCTCTGCCCTACTTACTGATCCAGTTGCAGATTTGTTAGCCCTAATAAGAGAAGAATCCCTAGGCCCTTTTCCAATTTTAGATTTTCCTCTTGAGAGATGGATACATAGTTCTGTTATATCACGAAATGGAAGTTGAGAAATGTCTCCTTTCCCCATCATGTTTAAAATGTCTATCCATTCATCTCTAATGGCTTTTAATAGGATGGCTTTCAAGGTTTCATTATCTAAGTTTCTCATCTTTGCTCTTTTCAAGTTGTATTGAAATCTTTCAATTAAGTCTTCCAAATTTTCATCTTCTTTTTGCATCATTTTGAATACCTCATCCTTGTGATTGGTGGGCATACAATAGTCCAAGTATCTATCCAAAAATGTTTATTTCATATCATTCCAAGTCCTGATAGATTGAGTGGCTAATCCCATGAACCATTTCAAAGAAGATCCCTTCAATGTTGAAGGAAACAGTTTGAGTTTTTGAGAATCTTCCATATAGTCATAAGTTCGGCACACTACTTCAAACTCAAATAGAAATGTTTCAGGATCCTCACTTCGTAATCCATAAAAGTTAGGGAGAACAGATGGTGAGATATTTTTCATTGTTGCATGAGTTTCCTCATCAACTATAGGGAATCCAAGAAAATTGTCCTTATTTCTACCGTTATTTCCTTCACCATTGTTATCTTCATTATCTCCTCCTCCTCTACCTCCACCTCTATTTATTACTTCCTCTGCCATGATAGTTTCTTTAGAGTCCTTATAGTCCTCTAGTTCTTCTATCAAGGAAGGATGAGAGAAAGTTTCTTTGTTTTCTAAGTGGGTTTTAGTAGGTGGTATAGGAGAATCCTCTAATTCAGCTGTTCTTTGACTTCCAAAAATTTTAAGGCTAGGGGTATATGGTGGTGAATCTGGTCTATGCCTTGAAGAAGATGGAGTTGTGAAAATCGAACTCTTGGCTTTAGCTATAAACCTTCCCCTAGAATCTCTTGCTCTATGCATGTCATTTTTTTTATTTTTTAATTGAAATTAAAATGACAAGACTTGAAAGAAAGTAAAAGTGTACTGCTGAAATGAAAAGATGTTGCTAATCTAATGAATCAAAACAGGAAACTAGTGAACATGAAAACTAAACTATTCTTTCTGCCAACTGAACACAAAAGAAACTACGCTTATGGAAATTCAAAATTGCAATGAAATAAATCTAAATCAGATTACATCAATTCATTTTCTGACCCTTCATCATTAGACCAGCTTTGACTTGCGGAAGTAATCATAAACAACTTGTGTAACTGATATTTAATTTGCAGAAAGTAAACTAATACTAAACCATACACACATGATTCAACTTTTCATCACCAAATTGCGGGCTTTCTGAGAGGCAATCAAGATGTCATACATGATTTAATATATCTAAATTTGCGAAGGAAACTAATACTAAACTACACATTTCATCATGCGCAAATTCCTCACCATCACCACTTGTGTTTCTGAGGGTAACCACATCAGCTTGAGTAGCCTTTTAATATGGAATTTTATGTAGAAACTAATACTAAACTACATTTCATCATGCAAATACCCTCACTATCACCAGCCTGTGGTTTATAAGTAACCGAAGACACTATGAGCAAACTCTTAATATGTCTAATTTTAACTACTGAATCAGATAAGCAAAACTGAAGTGTATAAAACAAGACTGAAATTAAACAAAAGCTGTGGAAAGAAAACTAGCAGCAGAATAATGTCAGTTTCATATCATTAGCCAAAATACTATGAAAATGCCCCGGGCTGACTACCTAAAACCTTCACAAGAAAACTGATCAGTGATTTAATAATCATAAAAACATGAAAAACAAGAATGCAATGGAAATTAATGAACAGAAATGAAGCAACTATGAAATATGAACATGTAATGGGTTATGATACAATGACTGTTTAAAGAAATGAAATAAAAAATATAAACATTAATACATCATAACCTCACATAGGAATAAAGCATGCCTTTGGTACGATCCTCAAACACGAATTAAGTTATAAAACAAAGTTTTCTCACATTAAAAAGAAGTTCATTACAGACTGGTAGTATTACGGCTCAAGGCAGCATAATCACTACAAAGCAAATATAACAGAGTACGCACAGCAACTATCAACTAGCAACTCGACAACTTAACAACTTAACAACTTACTCTACGTGCGTATGCAAACGCTTTATATAAAGCAATAAACTGTAACTGTCTCCTGAAGTTTATGATAGCAGTCAGCACGTAGACCACTTTGGCCACAGATATAGGAGTATGGCCGTGTTGGAAAACGGATCTATGGAAGGTGGACGCATCAATTCAACTCCAGAATTTTGCACAGATGTCAATTAACCTCCGCAAGCTTGGAAACGGCCGTATGGATGTTTATATGCCACGAAACATAGTCCAACCGACATGAAACTCCATAGTTGACCTCCACGTGGATGGATTTGACCATGGCTTCCTTTGACGAATTTACTTGAACCAATAGGACACGAACCATGTCCTCGTCATTCCTAGCCTGCCCATGTGGCTCGTTTCCTTTGTAGACACCTGTAACATGGATTTCCACAAAAATAGTAAATTTTAAAGTTGCAAGAAATTTCAAGGAAGTGGCAAGTTTCCGCAGCTGTAAGAACAAAATCTAAATCAAATAGAAAACACAAAAACATAATTAAAAACCATGTTAGATACCCTTTTGCACATGATATTGACAATTTTGGAGGTTTAGGTGAGTGAAAAAGATATGGAAAAGTGTATGGAAAAGAGGCAAATTCGGGACTCAACAACTCCCACGCCGAGCTGGAAAATTAACACTGAGCCCACACCAGTTGGTGCCCTGTCCCAGTTAAGCACTCGCACCAAGATGTTTATGGAATGTTTTTTAAAAATAGAGGTGGAGGTTATATTTCAACCACCTCGAGGATGAGTCAATGGGAGTGGTTGAACTGAAACAACCACAGACTCCCTCTTTTAGTTAGTAGTTTCCACCTCCCTTGGAACTCTCCTAAAGTATAGGAATCTCTCCCACCTTTGTAGGGATCCTAACCTCCTCCTCTCCTCCATAAATATACCCATCTTCCATTGATGTGCTAGTTGAATAGATAGCTAAAAAATTAGCGTAGAAAGAAGAAGTAGTCATAGCTTCGGGAGAATAGTGCAGAGTGCGATTGTTTGTGTGTGTTGAGAACATAGTGAGATCTTAGACCTTTGTTCATGAGGGTTGTTGGGGCCCTTTTTTTGAATGTTTTTAATTTTGAATAAAGAGCATATTTTTGTGTTGCGGAACGACACCTGGTAGCAGCAACCAAGTCGCAACTACGGTGAGTAGCAGAGCTATCAAGTTTGCGAGGGAACAAGAGATAGCTAAAGAAAGCATATGCATAAGTGCAGACGAAGAGAATATACAACAGAAGATAGAGAGAAGAACTCATAGACAACAAGAGAGAAGCTGGAAGTAGTCGAAGAAGAACGCAAGAGGAACTAGCAGTTGCGATGGCGGGTGAATAAATAGCCGTCACCCGGCCGAAAGAAGAGACGAATGCAGAGCGATTGAAGAGGATTGAGTGGATGCTGTAGAGGGAATCCATTCCGAGCATGATATCTCTATAGTTCCTAGGCTTCTCTTATCTATCTTTCTGTCCCATAAGGCGTCTGTAATAGACTTGTAAGCTCTTCCTGTGGAAGCAATGTAACTATGGATTTGGCCGAAGGTTATCAATATACTTACAGGTTGTTGTCTCATTATTCGAGTTACTCACATGCATGATGTCTGTGATGTCTTAAAATTTTATTTGCTTAATACCTGTACACTCTTCTGAATGTTCTTGCGTATATGATGATGTTTATGCAATCAATTCCATATTAATCATGAGTTGCGGATCCTTCCACCACTATTTATCTACTCCCCTTCTGCATGTGGTCACGGCATGCCTCGGGTGAGACTCTCTGCTCTCCGGAGTACAGTGAAAATGCCGGCGTGGTTCTAGACTACAGCGGATTCCCTTGTTGGCCCCCAACCTCTAAACCTGGGTCTTGCCTGCGAGACCTGTTTCTTTGCCTATAAATGGTTCCGTTGTCAGGACCCTACACATTAAGAGGGAAACTAGATCATGGTATCGAGGGTCTTTGAAGGAGAAATATGGATATGGTGGGATAACCATCTGGACCAGTTTATTGCTCAACAAGCAGAGCTGACGAATCAAAAGGAGAGGTTGCTCAAGGATCTCATCCTTTTCTCGGATTCTGCCAGTGATACCTACGAGATCCTCTGGGGAAAATTCCATAGCGACCTCTACAATTGGTTGCGGAGGTTGCAGACCAGGGTACCTAGGGATAGCTCGCGGAAGATAAACCATAAGTGGGTGCACAGGGATCTGGTGGCCCTGCATCTGTTGGATACTAAGTTGACCCACGTGGTGGATTTTTGGGTAGAGACCACTTTGGACGGATATATTGTGGAGTTTGCCGCAGAGTGCTACCAATCCTTCTCGAAGGTTGAGGCTATCTTCTGCTCCGAGCTAAGAGGGAAGCTGCTCAAGGAGATCCCGCTATGGATTAAGGCCCTGATGGTGGACGAAGGGCTGTTGGAATTCCAAAAGTCGAGCATGGAAGCGTAAACCTCCTGTGTTGGGGGAAGGGCTGAAGGGACAGATGTTACGTGAAGTGTGAAGCGGGGGAGTGGGGAATGGATGCTGAGGCCGCAAGGAGGTTGAGGGAGTGACGTGCACATCAGAGGGCACAGATTGCCGACAAGTGGTGAGAAAGGGTGATGCGGGAGTTGAAATGATGGGAAAACAATAGGAAGAACCACAAGGAGGCGCCTCAGAGGATAGGAATTATGGACACTCAGGTGGATACTCTGGAGAGGGAAGGGACCGTTGTGGGAGTGCGGCGGGTGCATGGGAACCCAGCTAAGAGAGAAAGGGAGACGACGACTGACGAAGACGATGCAGGTGTGCAGCCCGAAGAAAGTTCTGATGGCGAATGGTACATCGTGATGCAGTGGTTGTTTCAAGAGCATACAAAATTCATCTCTCCAGGCAGCCCTACTTCCCAAGATTTGCATGGCAAGGATCCCTACCTTCCCCTAGTACTCTATAAACCTTTGAGTAATATTTTCGTTAAGTTACAAGCGTTAAGTTGATTGCACAGCAGTTCAGTGTCACACGTTAATAGCAGTGTTACTAGTATTATTGCAGTTCCTAGTGGTATAGTCACACAGCGAGGACCCGAAGGGTTTATTCTGGTCACCCCTTCGCAAGTAACTATGGCTGGGTCATTCACCCGGTATCCAGAATTTTTTGGCCGAGGTAACGATGATGTGGAGCAACACTGGTATCTTTGCGAAGCCATATGGAGGGCTCGGCAGACGCCAGATGCAGGGAAGCTAATAGAGTTCCAAACCACACTCAGAGAGAGGGCTCTGCGATGGTTCATCAAGTGGTCCGAGGCCCATCCTAATCCAACAATCACGGACATTAAGCAGGATTTCGTTCGAGAATTTAAGCTCCCCCAAACAGACCAGCAGGGTCTGTCCGAGCTCTGGTGGATTAAGAAGAAATAAGGGGAGACTGCATGGGAGCTAATGCACCGATTCAAGGACGCGATCAGGAAACTCAGCTACCCGATCAACCCAAACCATCAGAGGGACTAGTTCATCAAGGCTCTGCTTCCCTTGAAACGAACCCCCCTAACCCAGCAAAATATTGACAACTTGCAGGACGCTCTGGAGCAGGCCATGAAGATAGAGGCAATGGCAGGCTATCCTCAGGAATATTGGGGAGGTCCGGCCCTGCAGGATCCTTCCTTGGTGGGATTGCAACATCAGATCGTCAGTCTGACTGAAAATCTCAAGGAGATGCAACCTATAAGACCATCCAGGCCAAACGTTTGGTGCACTCACTGCCTGGTTGAAGGGCACGTCGCAACCGAGTGTCCCCGGTTGCGTTGCACGGGTGTGGGACCCTCTGTCGCAGCAATCCAGGGGTTCCACCTACTAGGGGTGGCACGGCGATGAATCCATAGGGGGTATACCAGTCGCAACAGCCTTACGCGGGGTTCCCACCTCAACCAAACCCAACCACCACGGAATATTGCAAAATTTTCCGGACGATGGGGCATCAACCTCGGATGTGCCCAATATTACAGAAGTACTCCAACGTCCCAAACAACGTATACTATGAGTTTTGTGCTTCTATGCCTCACAACACTGAGCAGTGAAGAGCTCTCGACGCACTAGCGGACCGGTTGGACCAACCCTCCTATAGGGTGAACGAGGCTTCCAGGGGCAGAGGAGGTGGTATGCGTGGAGGCCACACAGGGGGACGGGGTCCACTGAAATTCTACAACTGTGACCAGGAGGGTCACGTGGCCCAGGAATGCCCCCTTCCCCGACGTCCATGGTGTTCCCAGTGCCGCGTGAATGCCCATGCAACAAAGGACTGCCTAGAACTTATCAAGAAGTGGGAGGAATGGGCATGGCAGAGGGGCACAAATCTGGTAAACTCCGAACCTCGGGGAACCGTGAATCCAGCCATGCAGAATGTAGCTATTGTGACGCGAGGCAGAAAGAAGACGGGGGAGGACGCTCGTGGAAAGGAGCCAGCACGGGTTATCCGACCCGCCTCCCCGAAACAATTGATCAGGTCGGACGCACAAAAGAAGTATTTCCAGGAGGTGGTGGAGACATTTGCTCAGCTAGGAGGAGCCAAAGGCCTTGAGGTACCCCTGACGACTGATTTCAGAGAACAAAGCACCACAGGGACCTTGATTGAGGAATGGCTCCAGTTATTCCTCAAGATTTTTGACAATGCTGCGATGCGGGAGCAGCTCAAGCGTACCTTAGAGGATGTACTGCAGGGGAATACAGGGTCGAGGAACCTTTGAACACAACACCCCAATAAGTACAGTGGGTCAATTGGAACAAGCGAAGAACGGGAAAAGAGTTCCGGCTTAACACGCAGGTTGCGGGATTCCGGATCAGCGACACCATGCTTGACTTAGGATCTGATGTCAACATCCTGCCGCGGAAGATGTGGGAGGCTCTTGGGCGGCCACGGCTGACCTACTCACCAATCCAGCTCAGAATGGTGAACCAGTACTGCATTATGCCGATCAGCCGACTCGAAGATGTCGAGGTCGACATTGCAGGGGTGAATACTTACACAGATTTTGAGGTTATTGATATTGTGGGAGACAAGGATCCTTACCTTGCCCTACTAGGCATCGATTGGGCTTTTGAGAATTACACAATCATCGACCTCAAAAAGGAGCTGATGATCTTTGAATATGGAGAGGTCCAGGTCACTTAGCCTCTCGACCTATATCAAGGCCCGAGATATACAGAAACTGTGGATAACCAGGAGGATGCTCAGATGTTGGACAACCTTTATCAGATGACAACAGGGAAGCGGGAGGAATATATCAACCCGACCGCAACTGGCTCTGTCACCTAGCGCAGTGTCCAGAGCTCGGAGTTGGGATCGGAACTAGCCTGGGAAGACTGGCATCAAGGTGGGTATGAGACCAACACGCTGAGGTGTGCCAACATTTCCCGAGTCCGTTGGATTGGCGCTGAGATCAGGGAGTACCCCACCCTGTCGAACATGCATGCCGTTAATACCTTTATTGCAAAGGTAGAAGACACGGTACCAGAAGGAAGCAGGATACCACTTTTGGACGTAGTACTATAGTCCACATCATCCAGGTGGTGGAAAAATCACCGCAACACTCTGTCGCGGTGGAGTTGTGTGGCGGAGGCTTTGAGGGCGTGATTCAAAGAAGACGAAGGCCCTCACACCAGGCACAGGTACCAAGGGACTTCTGATCCGAGGGACCACCTGAAAACCTGTGAGGAGCAGTGGCAAAGTATAGGGTACCCGAAAGAGTTGTGGGTACATCAGCTCGTCCACTCCTTAGATACCATTCCCCATGTGTGGTACTTAGAAGAAGAGAGGAAAAGAGGAACCAGCTCTTGGCCAGAAGTCGTGAACAAGTTTGTTCGGTGCTTTTCCTTTGAAGGAAAGACAGAGCTGGTGTCCCAGGCATTACAGGCTATCAAGGGGGTATTGTTTCTCCATGATCCAGGGCCTGACGACGATTTCATAGGTTACATCATGTAAAGTTGTCAATCTCAGGTTGGTGATGAGCTTTAGTTCTCCAGATTTGGGGCTTTTCTGATATTTTCTCTGTTGAGGAGGTAAATCCCCTCTGCGGACAGAGGCGATCCCTACTAGCCCAGCAGGGGTCTAGCAACAATCATCAAATGTTACAGCGCAGATTCCTAGTTACGAATAAAAGACCAAATATGGAGGCCTACCTGGAATCCAATGCTATGATCCGTAGAAGAGAGCGTTCCCGTTCCTCAGCCTCGGCAGATCACGATCCTCCCACGATCTCCGCGGATGGACACCTGCACATGCAAGAAACAACACAAATACAAGCATAAAATCCAGAATACGCAACTATATATCAGTCAGAAAGGATATAACTCGTTATTAACATAAGTGAAAACAGAGTGGAACCATAACTGTAATCATTCATTAAATAACAATCGAAAGAGAGTACAACCAATGTTCTGACGTCGCAGTCTCCTTCGGATGGGTCTCCAGTCGTTCACGTCTCGCAAAGCTCACCAGGGAAAGGGAAAACCTCTCCAGAGTCTCTCGACGATAGTCTCCTTGCTTGAGTCGGCCTTAAGGGAAGAAAGAGGGCTCTTACAGCACAAAGGCTCTTGGGAATTTGGAGATTCAAAGCTTAGGCACTTCAAGACTAGCTTGCCATGGAATTGAGCAGGCTTTTATAGATGGGGAAGGAGGGAGTTGGGATCCCTATTATTGTAGGATTGGCCCTATCAACAAGGAAGGTTCCATGGGAGGTGGCAAACCACTTCCCTTCCATAGAAATCCTGCAGCCAAACCTCCCAACTCAAGATAGGCAATGGTTTCTGAGTTTGTTGAAACACAACTTCCGCCATCTTTATTTAAAAAACACTCCTTAAATTGGATGGCGCGACCTCTTTGTAGGATTTTCCCCATTGGCGCGAGTGATGAACTGTCTGCCCGCGCCAATGCAAAAGGAGATGTTTTCATGATTTTTTGCAAGGAGATGTCTTTAGGGCAATTGAAGCTCATGCTTAGAGGAATGCATTGATGATGGTTTCAAGGCATGACAATGTTCACAGGTCACAAAATGGGTCCTCCATTGTGCGGGACGGGGAATGGTAGGGATGGTGACAAATTACTGTATAACAGATGCCCCCTAAAGTATGAGGCCCGAGAGAGAGAGGGGTGAAATGCTTTACGAGAACATGTTCAACTGAAGGCCCGCCGTCGAAAAACCTGCGCAGAAAAATACAACTGATATCTCAAGTACATGATGTATATGCGGTATGGGCGCAGCCATCCGAAATAGAGTACATTATAATCCGGATCCAGGGTATGGGCGCAGACATCCAGCGAGGATCAAATAAATAGACTCAGGTATGGTCGCAGCCATCCAATCAGTGAGTCATATACACAACGATAATAATCCACAATCGCAGCCTGGATTACAACAGACACAATCCAGGGTCTTGCGCTCCATCTCGACCCAAACAAAGTACAAGTTCAAGCATGCAAATATGTGAGCTGAAGTCGAACATGCAAGAACATCGTCTGATTACCAGCCAATGATGAGAGCTGTTAACAGACGCGAGAGGAACCACCAATAATGACAATGGTCCTCAAGGTACTACAGGTACAATCTACGGCGTGTGAATCAATGAGTTGGCATCGAACACCCACAAAATCACTCGATTGGAGGCCAATGATGAAAACCTCACGTCGAATGCGACGAACCTGCCATTGAGGCATGCAGGCTCCAAGGTACCATGAAGGAGTCTCTAGATAAACGTCTTGGATAATGAGCTGAAGTCGACAGGAAGTGACCTTGATCGAAGGTGGGCCATAATGTTTCCCACATCATCGACACGAGACAGAGGAACATGATTTTTTTGTTGTGAATCAGGATCGTATGAGAATCAGAGGAAGGTTGATGTCCGCAGAGGCCAACTTCTCTTGAACATATAAACGACACGACAGTGGACTTGGCAGTATTTGACATCAACGGATCAGAGGTCATGGTGACAAGGCAATGAGCAGATGAGAGGTCAAAAGGGATTATCCAAACCCACGGAGGCAAAGTGAAGAAACGAGATGAGATGTCCCCAACCCGACACGAATGCAGACAAGTGCCATGTTCAAGAGCGACATACTGCCGACGACAACGACGATGGTTCCATTTTCCCCCCACCATTTCTGGTGAGTACCCAAATTATTTTTGATAACAAGCTTGAAGGGGATAGCATATTCTTGTAATATAAGTCCGCCCTTCGGGCGAATCCATCCTAGTGCATTTAACGAGTCCTAGGAAGGAGGAACTCGGAGAACGTCATTTCGACTGGATCCGATGTCATCAGGGTTTAACGAGTCTAACAAAGGGAGAACTCGATGTCTTTTCACGTTTAGAGAGTTTGAAAAGACAACAGAAAAGTAAACTCCACAGGTCCCTTTTCGTAAATAGTTCCTCAGATCCGAAAAGGTAGAAAACAATATCCGAGAAAACCTCCTAGTCGCGATAGGCTAGGATATTCCTTTTTCGTAATCAATCCATCCCATCCCGAAAAAGGGGTAAACGTATACTGGGTAGATGTCGATTCGTGTCCAATTTAACAAGATCGAAACGACAAGGGCCTCAGAAATCTTTTCATGTTTAGAGAGTCAGAAAAGAGCTGAAAGATGACTCCAAAGTGACTTTTTCGTGTATTTACCGAGTCCAAAAAAGTATAAAATACAACTCGTTTCCATCGTTAAAGTCGCAAAAACCTGTTGCTGCACATACCAAGCAAGCGTAAAACCCATTTTCGACATAACATATTAAAATATTTGATAAAAATAACTTTTTAAAACTCATTTTATGTCAAAAAGTTATAAATATGCCAAAATGGTAAAAATAAAATTACATTTACTATTCACCTTGGTAAAAAGCAACAGTGGTCCATTTGGAATGGAAACTTCTGACGGCGATTGCGACAGATCCGGTTGACTATTCAGATCCTCGTCTGCTACAGGTAAGAGGCGCTTCCCTGCTCTTCATTTCCATCCATTTTTTAATAATTTTCCCTTGTGTATCAGTCATCTGTGGCCACTTTTTGAAATTTTAGGGCCGCGCTCATTGGTGCGGGTATCGGGCACGGACCCGCGCCAATGGGCTCTTTTATACAAAGGGCTCGCGCCACGTGGCGCGAATGTTCACAAAACAGCCGCTCCAGCGGCCGAACCTAAAATTCCGCCTAAAAATGCGGTATTTAAACCAAATTGAATGGAATTTGAAGCCTACCAGAGATCTAACTAAGGGTTTATGACCATATGGATGCAGGTAATCAAGAAAAATGATGATTGAATGGAAAGAACAAGAGCATGGAGAAGAGGATGAACAGGCCATCCAAAGTGAGGCTTGCATGAATGCCCTCAAAAATTGTGGGCTGAAGAAGTTCTTCCTTACACCTTGTCTACGAGCTCAACCCGAGCTCCTCCAGTATTTGATCAGTATTTGGGATGAACATGAACAAGTGTTCAAGTTGCGAGATCAGGTATTGGAGCTGGAGGTTTCTGATGTGTATTTTATCACTGGATTGTCTCACAGAGGTCTGATCCCTGTCTTGACTGGAAGTAGACCATCTGGCGAGAAGATGGAAGAAGTGATGGCACGAGTGTGCCGAGGAGCACAAATGGGATCAGGGAGCAAGAAGGTGGATATCCACACTATCCCCGATCTGGCATTGAGAGTTTTCCTACATACCATCATGCAGGCTGCAGGGTCGCAGGCACCGCATGAGGCCATAAAGGCCCAACTCCTGCTGGCCTCAGAATGCATGAGTCCCTTACTGTTCGACTGGGCAACAGCAGTAACAATAAACATGAAAAGGCAGCTCACAAAATGCAAATAAGCTAAACTGAAACAGTTTGGCTATGGTTCCATCCTGGTATCGTTCATTTTGGAACGCTTACCAATCTTCCAGGGCCAAGGGGCCTTAGTAGCAGATCCGATACCACGAGAGCCAAGAATGGCTCGCTGGGCAGCACTAATGCCCAGAGCTGGAGGCGGCCAACAGATGTCCTAGAGGCCGGAGTTCTTTAGGTCGTTACGGCGCCAGTTGATTGTAGTGGACGACTGGCCATATGCAGGAACTGACTTCACCGGAGACCCAGATCTCCCACTGCCAGAAGGAGATGACTGGGACGAGGAGTTGGGTAAGACCTCATGTTTTTGATTTTTTATGTTTTATATTTTTTTGTTAATACACATTCGTCCTAACACATTTTGTATATGTATGCAGATGTGGGACCTGAGAGACCAGCTGGGATGTCTCCAATCTCACGGCGGACTCAACTCGCCCTTGATCCTCAGGGAGAGGGTACCGGAGGAGAGGAGTTGATCCAGAATCTTGAGGGCATTTCCCGAGGGATCCCGGACTATGCTCGGCTGGCGGACGTACCGATGGCATACTAGCGTCACACGGTGGGAGTTCCAAGTCGGATCCACCGAATCCTGAGACGCTTAGTGCGTGGAGTCACATGCTATCATGAGCACCATGTGGATTAGCTCTTAGGATTTATACCACACCTATTTTTTGAGAGACGTATCGTCTCTGGATGTACTTAAGACGATTATGTATATTTTGACTTTATGTGACACACTCTATGTAAACATTTCGATATCTATATATATATGCATATCTATTTCTGGATGGATCTTTCTTTACATGTGATGATGATTTATAAATTTCGCAAATGTTTGTCTAATACCAAATTTGCTACTGCATCTGTTAATGTATTCAAATGCCTGGGTATATGATGATATGTAATGTAGTCAAAATTCCTTTCCAGTAATCGAATACGCAGATACAGACGTAAGATGGATGGGTTCCTTACCGAATAGTGTCCGTTCAGTTGTAACACTACAAGTTGCGAATCTAGATACACGAGAAATTCACGGATACCAAGGTTTACTGCCTCGGTTAATAATTCTAACACAACACTATATTCCGTGATGTTGTTCGTGGTATGTCCTAGACACACTCCTTGCAGGTTAACCAACTCACCAGCAGGATCATAGATTGCCCAGGCTGCTGAAGACAGATTCCTGATGCTGCGGGAGGCACCATCTGCGAAACCAACAAATGGATGAATAGACATCTGCACAACCAGGAAGACCTGATCAGCAGAAAGATGTTTACAAAGCACACCACACTATACATGCACACAAATGAAAATCACACACCTATGTACACACACCACACCAAGAAATCACTTCAGGCATAGTACTTTTTGAGGTACAACCCATTTCTGGGCTGCGCCAGCGGAACTCCTTCATAATCTATAAGCTCGTAGGCCCCGTTTTTCAAAACGCGTTTTACTATATAGGACCCATGCCACATAGGCTGGAACTTACTGGCTCCAAGCTTGTCATGCACTTTGTCGTACAGGAGGACGAGGTATCCTTCGATAAAGGAACGAGGAGAAACAGATTGATCAAAATGAGTTTTGACCCTCTTCTTTTGTGCTTCGATAACCATAGCAACTAGACGATGGGTTTCATCTAACCGTTCCAGATACAGAAAACGTTCTTCCTCAGCAGAAGTATTAGGTAGAAGCTCCACATCTAATTTCAACGAAGGAATCTCGCATTCAACTGGAAGAGTTGCTTCCAGACCATACACCAATTGAAATGGTGTGAACCCAGTTGCACTCTTTGCAGATGTTCGGTATGCCCAGAGAGCTGAGAACAGTTGGAGATGCCAATTGGATTTGTGAATACCAACTTTTCGCTGAAGCATAGTGACTAAAACCTTATTCACTGCTTCAACCTGACCATTCGCTTGAGGGTAATATGGTGTTGAGCTGTCGTGACGCAAGCCCAACTTTGAAGTCAGCTCTGCCATCATATAATCTCGGAAATTTGTACCGTGATCAGTGACGATGGCTTGAGGAACCCCGAACCGTTCAATAACGTGGTTGAATATAAATTGAGCAGCCGTTTTCCCGTCAACAGCTAGTGTAGGCATCGCCTCGGCCCACTTGGTGAAGTAGTCGACGGCGACAATTATATACGCATGCCCCCCGACCGAGTGAGGGTTACACGTCATAAAATCCACGCCCCATTTCGCAAAAGGGCCGACGGTAATAATAGGATGCAATGGTAAAGGCGGCGCGCGCATCTTGCGCTGAAATATCTGGCATGCATGACATTTACGGACTGCAGTGATACAGTCTTTGAATATGGAAGGCCAAAAATAACCACAGGCGCCACTGTGGCAGTCATTTAGGACCTTTTCAGCCTCTTCCAAGGTTAGGCATCGCCGGAGCACCGAATCTACTCCAATGCGGTATAAAGTATCTCCTACTATACAGTAGGGCTAGGACTGGTGCCGAATCCGATGGCGGGCAGCTTTATCCAACTCAGACCGAAACGTCGAGGTCTGAAGATACACTATTATGTCACCATACCAAGGGTCACGAGTACTGATGAGGAAAAGAGTTTCGTCCGGTATATGGTCTTTAGAGTGTGAGGGAGCAGAGTCTGTAGGGAGAGAACATATCAAATCCGCGAAGACCAGTGATTTGGTTGACTTAGCAGTAGTGAACTCTAAGTCAAACTCTTGCAGGATCACAATCCATTTGGAGTACTTGCCCCCCAGTAATTGTCTAGAAAGAATATACGTCATAGGGTTGCAGTCTGAAACCACTGTTATCGTATGCAAAAGGATGTAATGGCGAAAGCGTTGTACAACGTGTACTGCTACTAATACCAACTTCTCGACATGAGCGTAACGCGTTTCTGGATCGAGAAGGTTCCGTGACAGGTAATAAACAACATGTTCATCACCGTCATCGTCATCCTGCACCAAGACCATGGCTATGGTGCTAAATGCGGCGGCTAGATATAAAGTGAAGTCGCGGTGGTAGTCCGGAGGACGAAGCAACGGAGCATTGACAAGCAACGTCTTCAGCTTCTCAAAGGATTCCTGAGCAATTTCGTCCCAATGAAAGGGAACGTTCTGCTTTAACAAATGAGTGAATCCTTTGGCCACCTCGGCATAATTCGGGATAAAGCGCCGAAGAAAGTTCGCTTTCCCTTGTAGACTCTGTAATTGATACAGGGAGGAGGGTGATGGGAGATTTACGATGGCCTTGACCTTTAAAGGGTCAAGGCGAATTCTGTCTTTCGAGACTATGAATCCTAAAAGACGGCCAGAATCAACGCAGAAGACACATTTATGAGGATTGAGCCTGATATTGTAGCGCCTGCAACGAAGAAAGATCTGGCGGAGATGCTCAGGATGGTCCTCTCGCTTACCCGAATGGGCTGGCAAGTCGTCCAGATAAGGCTGAATGATATGGCGAATGTCATGAAAAGCATAGGACATCGCACGCTGAAAAGTGGCTCCAGCGTTCTTCAAGCCGAACGAGAGCTTTTTATACACGAAAGTACCCCACGAACAGATGAATGTGGTCTTGTGTTGATCCTCAGGTGCAATATTGATTTGATTATATCCTGAGAAACCGTCCATTAAGGAATAGATCTCACTTCCGGCACATTCGTCGATGATCTGGTCTATAAACGGAGTGGGATAATTATCCTTTGGACAGGCGCGATTGATGTCGGGATAATCAACACAGACTCTAATCGTACCCTATTTTTTATCGACAGGGACAATGTTAGACACCCATTCTGTGAGGGGGATGGGATAAATAAAACCCGCGTTCAGAAGTTTTTCAACTTCTGCCTTGATGGCGGCGGCTTTCCGAGGATGCATGGGGCGTAAGCGTTGGCGCACGGGTTTCACACCTGGATAGGTTGGAATCTCGTGCACTACGATACTGGGATCAATCCCCGGCATTTCCTCGTAAGACCATGCGAAAACATCTCTGAATTATTTGAAAAGCTCAGTATAGACTTGAATCTCATCGGGAGAACAAGTCACACCCACGTGAATATTCTCAACGATCCCTGGTTTAATGGAGATGTTGATTGGGATAGTTTGAGTAATGTTACTCAGGTTACCCTCCGAAAAAACCTCGTGCGTCAAAATGGGCGTTTGAAGAGGAGGGGTAGGAACCTGAGTAGCATAACTCTCCAGACAGTCAGTCATTAATGCCCCCAAGCTAGGCATAAAAGAGGAGCGATGATGTCCATCGCCCAAAGGCAGCTCCTCAAGAGACATAGTTTCAATGATAGCCTCATCTGAAGGAAAAGTCTCTTTGAGAGGATCAGGTGAATCAGCCTGACCAAGCCAGGGGGATTGTGAGTAGACGTCGAGAGCCATGCTCAAAGGAGCATGCTGAGGAGGTGGAGGATCATATGCAGCAAAAATTTCACAGTAGTTGATCTCTACTGGCGTCAAGGGCATTGATTCTCCAAACTCAAACACCTGCTCAGGCGTAGGAATAAGCCAGGGGTCATCAGACCTGGAAATCATGTTGACTTGAGCGGTGTGCGGTGGCGGTGCGGGAAAAATACCCATGAGGACTGGGTCTTTGAAGAGACCAGGTCCTACATTGTCCAGGGGATTCGGAATTTGATCCACGTATGGCACGTTGTTCTCAGAGGTAGAGGTGAAAAATGACAACTGATCCACCGTGACAATCTTGCCCTCGTGAGGGAACTTAATGAATCGAAAGACGGTGGACGGCACGCAGAGCATGGCATGGGTCCAGCTGCGGCCAAGAAGTATATTGTAGTTGAGTTTAGCGTCAACCACTTCCACTTTTACGTTGACAGTTTTTCCCTGTAATGTGATCGCTAGACTCTCGAGAATGCCCAGGGGTTTAGATTCCCGACCATCAAATACCTCAAGGGCATTGGGGGATGACGAAAGGGCTGGAGAGCCGATGGACTTCCAGCAAGCGGAGGACATAACACAGGTAGATGCACCTTCATCCACAACGGCCCTATGAATGTTCAGACCGTTAATCCCGACTTGAATAATCAGAGCGATTTGATGTGGAAGCCGGGGAGTGAAATTCTCCAAATTGAAGGTGAGAAGACTCGAGTCGGCGGGATCAATGCCCCCGATCGCAGACAATAAAGCCTTCCGTTGCGAAGGACAACTTTGAAGAACTTCTAGCGCAGACATGGCAGACGACGCCTGTGCCAAATCCTCAACAATGTTGTAATGTTGAGCGACACGAGCATTTGGATTATAAGAAGATCTTCGAAGGACACCTTTAGGAGGTGGCTTCACAACAGGTTCAGGAGTAGGCTTCTCGATTTCCAACAGACCGGAGACAAGTGGGGGAGGTGGCCATTCCGCGACTGCCTTCCAGGGTGCCTGCCGCGATTCGTTGTAATCCTTAGACCGCGTAGCGACAGAGATAGGTGCAACACTCTTCACCATGAAAACCTGAGACCCAAACGGTGCAGATGGTGACGGATTTCGACCATCTGGGTCTGATGAGATGGAAATGGCTCTTTTAAAACAGACGGAGTCCCTTTAGGGCCCTTAAGAAGTTGACTAACCTCGGATCATCGTGGACAATCCTTAGTATAATGGTCCCCTTCACAGACGAGGCAAGGGTACTTCGATTTACGTTGAGAGCCATCCTCAGTACGAGATTTAGATTTTGGTTTCGGGGCATCAGATTTAGATTTGCCTTTGCCCTTCTTTTTCCCCTTGGAATTTTTCTTTGTAGGATTGGCCTGGACGACATTCACTTCCGCGGTTTTACTAGAATCAGAGGGGGCGGGATTAGCAGGAGCATGGTTGGAAGAATTAGACTTCTGCTTCCCATTCGAAGATTTCTTCAAATTCTGAGAGACAGAACCAATGACACCATCCACCGTTGGGGTAGGCGAAGCCTTAGAGGTTCCGGACTGCGGGGCATCAGGAAAGATATCATAAAGCGTGCCGGACTGAGAATATACAAGATCCAGATATTGGGCACGCGCAATGGCATGTTCCTCTGTCACACACGCTCCCATCGCAATATCCTGAGCGATTTTATTCACAAAGGAGGTGGTGAACCAGTGAGTCAGTATTTGATCAGGTATGTGAAACTTGATCAGTCTCCGATGGCGCCTCCACTCATGAATGTGATTAGAGATGTGAGTGGCTTTGTCATGCTTCAGAGAAGTCAGGAGGTGCGTCCTGGCTTCATAACGAACCAGTAACTGGAAGTGCGTGAGGAAAGCCATGGCTAAAGAATTGAAATCTTGGAAAATGCCGCGGGATAACTCTATGTACCACTTAGTAGCAGCTCCAGTTAAAGTACGCTGGAAGAGGCGCAGGCGAATCGAATCGTCGACCCAAGAGTTAGACGAACACCAAAGATGATACGTCATCACATGCGCCTGGGGGTCCTCTCCAGCTTTTCCCTCAAACTTGGGGCAATCACCTGGTATCTTGGTGGGACCCGGAGGCCAATATGGATTATGTAAAATCGGATCATTGGTCAACTTTGAAACATCCGGCAACTCCAAGGTGGCCAGGAACGACAATGGTGGATTGACCAGCATGCCAGACCTAGGAAGAGGACCGTTACCTGTACTCCACAATGGTTGTGAATATCCTTGCCCCCATGGGTTCTGTCCCGCAGGATTCTGACCGTAGGGGGTGTAGGTCATGTAACCAGACTGATTTGGATGCTGGTAACTAGAGTGTGGGGCTTGATAACCAAGGTATGGGCCCTGATTATATGTCGGCCTGGTGTAAGCAGCATTTGGATTTGGCTGCTGAGTATAGGTAAAACCGGGTGGAGGAGGATAATACTGAGAGCCTCTGGGGTGGTTATAATTCGGTTGAGATTGACCATGAGGATAATAACCACCCTGAGGATGAGTAGGCTGCTGAAAAGTGGAACCCTGTGGAGCCTGATAAGTAGGGCGCAGCTGTTGATTTGGCTGCGGCATTGAATGAGTCGGTTGCTGAGCAGGGTTGATGGAATGAGCGGGCTGCCCTGAGTGAACAGGTTGACCCGATTGAGAGGGCTGACCTGAGTGAACAGGTTGACCTGGGTGAGAGGGCTGGCCTGGATGACCAGGTTGACCCGGATAGACAGGTGGCGTCGGTTGCGCAGGTTGACCTGGTTGTAAGTGAGCCCCAGGTTGTATCGGATGGGCCGGTTGGCCTGGAGGCGGGACACCGGGTTGTACCGGATGGGCCGGTTGGCCTGGTGGTGGAACAGGACCAGGTGGTTGCTGGAAACCGGTTTGACCCGAAGCAGAACCATAGGATGGTCCCGGCTGATATGCAACGTTAGAAACAATAGGATATTGCGGTTGCATCGGTAAAGAAGGCTGGATTTGCCCCCCAGGACCATAGACCGGTCCCGGTTGATACCCCGGCTGAGGCTGAACAAGTTGACCGGAAGGGCTATAATACTGTCCTTGCGGACCGTACGATGGCCCTTGCTGGTTCGCAGGATAGCCTTGGATGGGCTGCCCCTGTGGATCATAAAGATAGCCAGGTTGGCCCGCAGGTTGGCCTTGGAAAGGCTGTCCTTGCGGGTTATAAGCCTGGTTATAAGGTAAACCTTGAGCATAGAGATAAGCCTCAGGAGCGGGTAGACGTAAAATCTCCCCGTGCTCATCATACTGACCTGGGAAAGCATACACGAGAGTACCGTCTTGTGCATAGTGTGAAAAGTAAGAACGATTAGGATCTTGGGAGGACGGTCCAACCTCGGCATTCGGCTGTTGCAAAGACAACCGATACTCCTCCGGAGAAATATTCTCCGGTATAGCAGTCGCTAGATAAACATCTTCAGGAGTTGGCACAGCCCTCGCAGCGGATGCCGTGACAACAGGAGAAGAGGCGGACACACAGACAGTGGGCCGGACGGGAACAGAAGTAACGGGCGTCTGAGGAGACACCCCGGGTGTAGTAGCAGCTGGCCTCGAAGCAGGAGATGACACTCCCATAGAGGCTGCGGCGGAAATGATCTGACCCAGAGATCTGTATCCCTGTGGTAAAGAAGGACTGGCTGTTGACATGTCAGCCAGCTCAGAGTTGTCTCCCTGAAACAATCTTCGTGGGAAGAGCTGATAGTCTTCACCAGACGTTGGGATTTCCTCACCAGAATCACTCATGGTTGATCCTGCCGTTAAATCACGCAAAAGACGGCGAGGACTAGGAGGAAAAACAGCAGCAACAAAAGGTGAACCCGAGGTAAGAGAAAGGAAATCGGCTCCTAATCTCAATTCAGACACAGGGTCCGAAAAGGGCCAATTGAACTCAACTGGTCCTCCAAAGGGTTGCTCAGCGAGAACCGGTCCCCCGTCAGGAAACTCGGAAACAACAGGCTGCTGCGGTTCAGCAGAGGATTGGGAAGCCTCTAAAGAATCGTCCGTGTAAGGACTACCAGTAGACGAAACCGAAGGTTCCGCCACTGTGGCAAACGACCAGAGAAAAAGAAGCAAACACACACACGGGCTGAAAAAGAGTCAAGACACACGATCAAACGGTCAACAAGCAATATCTAACAGGGCGTATAATCGTGGGTGATTAATTTTTACCACATTGAAAAATAAGAAACTTCACCGTTTCATGTTTTAAGAGTCGAGAAATGATAAAAGATGACTCTATCTCTTTCAGATTTGACGCAAGCGTGAAAGGACAAGCGCTTGACGATATTTTCAAATTTAGGGAGTCAGAAAAGACCAAATGACTGCTCAGGAAAACTAGGCACAAAGGGTGTACAAATAACCGTGAACTGCAATATACACCTTGGTTTTGATAATGAAGAAGAAATCAACCAAGGACTTTTCGTATGTGCAGGCAATCTCCCCGAATGCTATGTTCGGTGTATCACGGGTATAGGGCGGCAGACTCGGCTTCCTGTGGATAACGGATTGAAAACCTAGAGGGGTCTCCCTTTATATACGCGACGGTACGGGGAGCACAAGTCCGTACTAGCGCTGTCTAAGCCAGAAGGCGAACGACAACTGCTAGGTTTAAAGACACTGGAACACGTCTCTAGCCTAGACCTCTAAATATGTTTCGTTAGATTTCAATGCTGCCTTAGGTTACTTGAATAGATTTTAAAGTTGATCTCCAATTAGGTTTCAATTTTCAGGCCCTAACGAATGTATTGTTTCAAAAACTCCTAAATGCAAAGCTACATGCCACAGTAGACCATTTCGTTCGATGAAAACTAGCTACAGAAAATGATTGTAAGACAAAAAATGAGATCTCTAATGCAACTAATGAAATTGAGAACTTTTCATTGAAATCACTAATTACTAGTAAAATCGAAAAATTTCAATTTGCACTAATTCAACCAAAAGCACAAGAGATTTTTTTTGTAATTTTCAATGTTTGATAGCTAAATGCACTAAAAAAACTAAAAACAAATGGAACAACTTGAGAAACGATATTGAGAGAGCAAAACGAACAAATTTCACTCAATGACACAAGCAATCAGATCCCAAATCAACCAAAGTCTCTCAAAACCAAGAAAAAGACTCAAAGGCCCCAATGGACCATGTGATCTAGGCCCAAAGCAAGACCAAACGAAATTTGAATGAAGGAACGAGCAATCACTCAAAAATCGCAACAAAACAGTGAACAACTACTAAGAGGATGCGAAGGAGCAATTAGAGAGTCGACTGGACAAACGAAACACCAAAACTCCCAAGGAGGGCTCGATACACAAAGCCACTAGATGCCCTAGGGCTTAAAATGTGAAATCGATAGATAAAAGAAAACAACCAAAGGACGAAGGCAAGTTCCCAGTCAAACAGGACTCCAACACACTCAGGTAGTCGAAAAATCAAGAAGAAAAGCACTGACCAGACCCAGAGAGCTCAAAACTGAGCAAACTCAAAAACCCTACAGGAGTGGCGCGACTGTAAGGCTGCAACTGGTGCCAGAAAGCAATTGGCGCGGGCTATACAAAAGCAACATGCGGCAATTGCCGTGATCGTCGGGCTAAAAAGCGCGCCAGTCGAGTTTCTCAGCCAAAAACAAGAAAGAACTACTCCAGAAGCAGATCAATGTACACTAAGCAAACCAAGAAGCAAAAACAACAAAAGAACCCAACCCAGAAGGCTAACCAAGCAAGGAAAATCATAAAATAATCAAAACGAGACAATCTAAGCGAGACAGTGAAATCTAGACGATCCCCAGCGGAGTCACCAAATTGTTGAGGAGGTAAATCCCCTCTGCGGACAGAGGCGATCCCTACTAGCCCAGCAGGGGTCTAGCAACAATCATCAAATGTTACAGCGCAAATTCCTAGTTACGAATAAAAGACCAAAGATGGAGGCCTACCTGGAATCCAATGCTATGATCCGTAGAAGAGAGCGTTCCCGTTCCTCAGCCTCGGCAGATCACGATCTCCGCAGATGGACACCTGCACATGCAAGAAACAACACGAATATAAGCATTAAATCCAGAATACGCAACTATATATTAGTCAGAAAGGATATAACTCGTTATTAACATAAGTGAAAACAGAGTGGAACCATAACCGTAATCATTCATTAAATAACAATCGAAAGAGAGTACAACCAATGTTCTGACGTCGCGGTCTCCTTCAGATGGGTCTCCAGATGTTCACGTCTCACAAAGCTCGCCAGGGAAAGGGCAAACCTCTCCAGAGTCTCTCGACGATAGTCTCCTTACTTGAGTCGGCCTTAAGGGAAGAAAGAGGGCTCTTACAGCACAAAAGCTCTTGGGAATTTGGAGATTCAAAGCTTAGGCACTTCAAGACTAGCTTGCCATGGAATTGAGCAGGCTTTTATAGATGGGGAAGGAGGGAGTTGGGATCCCCATTATTGTGGGATTGGCCCTATCAACAAGGAAGTTTCCATGGGAGGTGGCAAACCACTTCCCTTCCATATAACTCCCGCAGCCAAACCTCCCAACTCAAGATATGCAATGGTTTCTGAGTTTGTTGAAACACAACTTCCACCATCTTTATTTAAAAAACACTCCTTAAATTGGCTGGCGCGACTACTGCTATGGGACAGAGCGCTAGTTGGCGCGGCCTCTTTGTAGGATTTTCCCCATTGGCGCGAGTGATGAACTGTCTGCCCGCGCCAATGCAAAAGGAGATGTTTTCATGATTTTTTGCAAGGAGATGTCTTTAGGGCAATTGAAGCTAATGCTTAGAGGAATGCATTGATGATGATTTCAAGGCATGACAATGTTCACAGGTCACAAAATGGGTCCTCCATTGTGCGGGACGGGGAATGGTAGGGACGGTGACAAATTACTGTGTAACATCTCCCTCATGTCATTCCTGCATCACCTCGTTGTTTGAGCATGCCAATTGTCTACCACTTGTACCAATTGGCACATGTCAATCTCTGAGTGGTGCCACATTTCACCTATTTTCAGTGAGAATTTAGGGTTTCTCTAACATAGCTTCAGAAATCCGATTCAGTGCCTGCTTGAATATTGTCACATAATACTTATGGTTTGGATTGATGAGCATGTTCTGAATGGTTGGTTGATTCATAAGAACCACCCATATAGTCATCTTGAGATATTTCAGAAGGTTTCTCGGGTTTCCTTTTTCACCGTTTATAGTGGGTGGGATGGTGTGGGGTGATCCATCAATACTGGTGCTCTTGTAGTAGGGAATTTGTTTTTGGGGATATAAAGGAGCATTTGATGTAGATATCCCATTGGATGCATTCATAGATGGGCACGATAGGTCAAGAATTTAAATTAAAAATATGCAACCTCTAGCATGGAAACCTGAAGGCCGCGAGAGACACTGGTTAAAGATTGTTTTGTGCTGGCCTTAATATAGTCGTGATTTCTTTCTATTATCTTAATACAAATATATAGTCCGGTCTCATTAAAATGAGGATTGTGGTTGTATTTCTCTTTGGTTGTTTCTCTCTTAATGCTCCAGAAGTTGCCAAAAGTTGCGATAGATGTTTAGTTTGCCTGTTACAACTTAAAAGTGGTTTTTAGCAATGGGAGTCATGTTTTTTAAGGTTCATACTAATATGAAGATCTTGTAATTCTATATTTAGCATAAGAGAAGATGGCCTCTGCTTTGGGCGGTATGACAAAAATTGCCACATCTACCTCATTGGGTAACAATGGAAAGGGGAAGAAGTTGGGTGCAATGTTTGATAATTATGGCAGACAATTGTCTTCTCTTTCAGTTTTTTCACCCATTTCCTTTAATCGCTCAAGCAGAAGAGGGACTCTGAGATTACGGAGAGAGAAGGTAGTTAATACAAGAGCTATGGAAAAGGAGTTGTACTTCAACAAGGATGGGTCAGTGACAAAAAAATTGCAGGTCAGAGAAAAAATTATGTTTAAAGGAAGGTCACCTGCACGTGAAACTTCACTGCGGTGGATCTTTCCTTGTCCACTTATATTCGATTTTAATGTGTTATTTTAATTTTTCATGGAGGGTTGTTTTGGCATAGGGTCTGGCATTCAATTGCACACTTGCTGAAAGCATTGTCAATTTGTCTTGCAGGCGGTGTGAACAAACTTGCTGATCTTGTTGGAGTCACCCTTGGGGCGAAGGGAAAAATGTTGTCTTGGAGAGCAAGCATGGTTCTTCGAAAATAGTTAATGATGGTGTGATAGTAGCTAAGGAGGTAATTTGTAGATGTGTGCTCTGGTTTTCTTTTTAACGTTGTATTAGTTCCCCCTCTTAAATGTCTTAGATTTGGTAGGCATAATTTGAAAACTCAAAGGTGAAAGGAAACATATTTGTTACCCATTGGTCTACTTTGCCTATGGACTAGCCACATTAGAGTAATGCATAAATATTTTCACAACAATAAAAGGAAAGGGTTATGGCTGAGTCAAATTTTATTGTTATTGACAGTGCAATGAAATGTATCTCAATGCTATGGTTTTGGCCTTTTTATTGGTTGAATTAGAGGACCCAGTTGAAAATATTGGGGCCAAGTTGGTAAGGCAAGCTGCGGCAAAGACAAATGATTTAGATGGGGATGGAACCACAACATCTTTTGTTCTTGCACATGTTGGAATATTGAAAAATTCCAGAACAATGAATGGAGAATAAATCTCCCTTCCTCTAACACAGAGAAAATAAAAATTTCTTTGACAGGAGACAGAGTTTCAATACTCTGAAAACAAACTTCTATTCCCTTCAATAACTCAAAAAAAAACTATTACACTTCTTCCTCACTGAGAGGGATTACAAAATTATGACTGCTACAAAATGCAGTGCATAAAACCAACTCACTGTCTGTTCAAAACAAACATACTATGTCTCTAAAACACTCTGCTGTGTTTTTCCCTTTCGCACTGCTGTGCATACACACTTAAAAAGTTACACTCAGTCTTTCACTTTTTACACACTGCTGTGTAATAACAAATTTACGTACTGTCTATAAAAAAAACTACCAAGCTTTTTCGACCTTTTTATTTTTATATGCCGTAACATATAAAACATATTATAATAAACCCTCTTTAAAAAAAAATAAAATTAAAACTAAATTATATGGCCCACCTTTCATTTCGCATATGATATATATATAACATATGTTTAAAACATATGTATATATTAAACTATCAAAACATTAAAGAACCCTGAATGGAGAATAAATCTCCTTTCCTCTAACACAGAGAAAATAAAAATTTCTTTGACAGGAGACAGAGTTTCAATACTTTGAAAACAAACTTCTATTCCCTTCAATAACTCAAAAAAAACTATTACACTTCTTCCTCACTGAGAGGGATTACAAAATTATGACTGCTACAAAACGCAGTGCATAAAACCAACTCACTGTCTGTTCAAAACAAACATACTCTGTCTCTAAAACACTCTGCTGTGTTTTTCCCTTTCGCATTGCTGTGCATACACACTTAAAAAGTTACACTCAATCTTTCACTTTTTACACACTGCTGTGTAATAAAAAATTTACGTACTGTCTATAAAAAAAACTACCAAGCTTTTTCGACCTTTTTATTTTTATATGCCGCAACATATAAAACATATTATAATAAACCCTCTTTTAAAAAAAATAAAATTAAAACTAAATTCTATGGCCCACCTTTCATTTCGCATATGATATATATATAACATATGTTTAAAACATATGTATATATTAAAGCATACATAAAATTAAATTATCAAAACATTAAAGAACCCTTTCCGTCGGACTTCAAAAGTCCGAATAGATTGAATTTCAAACCAAATTCGCGTTCCAAAATGGGATGCTGACGTCTGCCTAATTTATAACGCGAATTCTCAATCCAATGTGCCTTATAAAAAATTCGGGTCCGGTTTTCAGGTTTTCAGATTCCCTTCAATTTCATGCGATCCAATATTAATGCTCCACGTGTCCTCCTTTTGAATTTGCAAAACTGGGGGGTAAATTTCTGTTTGTTTAATTTCTGGTTGGTGAATTGCGTTAATGCTGGTTGTTGTGTTTAAATACAATCCTGTACAGAAATATGGCTGCGGCCGTCTACAAAAAAAACTTGCAGGAATTTTAAATGCTGAATTAAATTTCTGGATGGCGTGAAAGCAAAAAAAAAAATGTTGCTGCTGCATCCGTCCTTCTGCTGCAGCAGTTGAAGTTAAAAGTCAACAACACAGGGTTTAATAAGTGAGGGTGTAAAGGTAACTTTTTGTCGATAGTACTGGATTAAGATCATCTATTAATTTTTGTAGGGTCTTATGGTGTTTGGTTTTTTAGTTTTGGGTTGGGCTTATTGAGTCTAAGATAGCTTTTGAGTGAAAAAATTGCTATCAGGTATTAAAAAATTTTGGTTCTTTTGTCAAAATTTATGAGCTTGTTAGGAAATACAAAACTGATAATGGTTGTATCTTAAATTTGTGGAAAATAATTTGAAATGAAACCTTTTTGTTTAGGTTGTTGCAGCAGGTGCAAACCCCATTCAAATTACTAGGGGCATTGACAAGACAATAAAGGCCCTTGTTTCGGAACTCAAAATTTTGTCAAAGGAGGTAAACGCTTGCCTTTCGAGTAGGCTGGTTTTCCTTTTTGCTGATGGTTTGGTGTATCTAATTGAATTAGTTGCCTAAGGTATTTTTGGTTGCAAACTCCTTTTCATTTTTCATACAGTATTGGCCTTGTGGAATACATTTGATTGTGTGGTCTTGCTAGATCTACAACATTTGTAGTTGTTTAGTCTTATGGCCGAGGTGCACTTTTATTATGGAAATAGTTGATGCAATATTGTCATTTAATCCCTACTGCAGGGTAGCATGTTGAGAAGTTTCTTGTGAAACATTTGGTATTCAAAATGACACTTGATCCTATACAACATCATGCACTTGACTTCAAAATTCATATTCAAAGTGTGCCAAACAATTCTTGCAAAATTTCAAATATTTATGTTGTTTTAAACCATTATCTTTTTCATGTATTGGATGCTGAAAATGTGAAAAATACTTTGGTATGAAACCAACTAGTGAATAATTTCCAGCAAAACAACCACTTCCAAGACATGATTTAGAAGTAGAACAAATGTGCTTATGAAGCATAGAAAGATATCCTTGATGCATTGTCAATGTTTGGCTAGGGTTATTTTTGGAGAAAATAACTCCTTATTCTTAGAATAGTGATCTTCAATACAAGTAAATGCCAGAGAAGAGAGATCATCGTGTGACGAAACAAAACTAAAATTGGACCCCTAAGGAGAGCTGGTGTGTCTACAATAGCTCTGTCAGCATTTTCCCTTGGTTTACCCCGTTCTTTTCCTCCAACCCGAGTCTTAATTGACTTCTTCTTTCTTCGGGTTTATTTATCAAATTCGTAGAATTTGATAAATAAATACTATCCACAATGGTTGGACTTTAATTTATATTCCCGACTTTATATTATCTCCAAGCCTTATAACCAATGTTTAATTTTCAACACTTTGTATTTATACTCCACGTTTCTTTTTAAATAAATAACTTGTAATGAACTTTCGGCTCTATATTTCACCACCCAGCCTTACAACAATCACGCTCCAGACTTATGCTAATTATCCGCCAATCGTTTAATTAAACAATTTCATTATACTCTGGCCCCACCTATATATATCAATAACTAATCAAACACTCGTATCGTACCTGGCTATCCTCCGCACACCTTAGTTAACCTCCGGGCAAGTTCAACGTGCGACCACCGTCCGATGGCCCTTCTCCAAATCAACGACTCTTGGCAATTTCGCTCGGCTTCCAACGTCGGGTTTTAACGTGCGATGGCGTGGGTTAAACGGTTGTTTTCCGGGGTCACTTCGCCACGTGTCGCATTCCCTATGGAATCGCTCGCGAATAGGAAATACCGCCTACTCCGCAAAAGCGGTGCGATATGGGCAACCCGCTTTTGTGATTCCGCTCGTGGTTTTGGTAGAGGGCTTGACCACGGGTGCATGTCTGGTTCCTCTATCCTTTTGTTTGTTAACTCATGTCCAATCCTCGGGTCAGGTTCCGAAAGCACAACAATTTTGTCTCTTTATTAAGCGGGATTTTTATATTTGAACAGTTTTCACGACCCCGGTTCTCTACACAGACCTCGCCTTGGATATTTTTACATAAAAATGATTGCTCTCAATAATTATTTATATAAATTTTCCACATGTTTAGTGTGGTATTCCCATGATTTATTATAAATATGTGTATTATCAAAGAAAACCAACACAAATTTTATAATATGAGATCAAACAAAATTGTTCTTAAGTCGAGCCTGCCGGACTTCAAATGGTGATAAACCATAATTCAAACCAAATTCGCGTTCCAAAATAGCCTGCTGACGTCGGCCAATTTTGTGACGCGAATTTCTTATCAAATTCGCCCTAATATTTTATGGGTCCAGATTTCC